>APFE030713001.1:34239-59142 GCA_000404065.3 Pinus taeda
TAATAACTACACTAAAAGCTCTAAATAAGAATAAATAGTAATAAAACAAAGAAAGCAATAAAAAGAATCAAGAAAGCAAAAAAATCAAAAGAAAAGAAATAAAACAAGAAAGCTAAAAATCAAGTTGCATGTAGACACATGGAGTGTGTGCATGTGGTTCCCCATCCAATGTTGTTCTATTTAATAGATGGTGAGGAAGATGAGAGGCATGCTTGCATTCCATCATTCCGAGAGTCTATCTTTCATTCTCTTGGGAGAATGGTATACTAAGACTTAGGAGCACTGGCATTAGTCGTTGATTGAGGGCTCGGGGGTGGCCAGTTGTAGCAAAATCCTGCACAATTGAGCCTACGGTTGGGAGGAGAGTCATCCCCAAAATCTTGTGATCACTTGGAAGACTGTAAGTACAGGTAATAGAGGTAAGTTCAGTTGTAAATATTTGTTTTCCATTAAGACATTAATTTCAGTTTACTTTGTGTTGTTACAAATATGCTAGTCTTGGTAGTGAAACAAATGCAATCAATTATTTCAATCAATCCGTAGCCTTGGGAAACAACCATTCCAATGATGATTATTTTATTGATTCATGCAATCATGAATGCCCAGGTGGATCAGTTGATCTTTTGGTTTCTCACGAAGATTTTACTTTGGATCCAAAATCTGATTCAATTAAAGAATATGTGCTTACTGAAACTTCCTCTTCATCTCACTATCCCTTGTGCTCTATCGTCTATTATACATCTACTTGCAACGAGGGTACTTCATGTTATTCAAGTCCATCATCCAATGAGTTAACTTCTCAATTGGCACAAGTTGGTGAGATTATCCATGATGCAAATGAAAACAATCAAATATTTGAGTACTCTTCCCAGCCCTCATCATCTCTTCACTTGCATGAAGACGACTCTCCAAATCAACTTGCTCATGAAAATTCCTCCATTTTTTTATCTTTGAATTCGTGATCAGAAGAACCTTTCGACTTGAGTAATATGGTTATTGAAATTGAAGAATCTGGTCAAACCAGTGACCAAGATAGTTTTCATCCGGTGAGAAGTGGGCTTATTTAAACAAGTAGTATCAACTACCCTCACACCATGCATGATTTGGTACAATCTTCAAAATTTGATCATACAATATTGGAAAGTTTCGGGACCTGTGAGGGAGTCGAGGCACTTCAACTTCCATTGATGGTTTTGTTAAGATCCCGCGACTTTGGTAATCTCCCTCAACTAAGTCAAATCTTGTTTCTCCTACACGATCCTTCTATTTGCATGGTTTCACTCGATGAAAAATTCTTCTTGAAAATTTTCTGGTACCTAAGATGTGATCTTTCAATTTTCCAAGATTTTACTTCTAATTGATTCATGAATATTTTTCAGTTCATTCATCTTCATACAAATCTCTTGCAGTAAACTTGGGTTTGCAATGTGTATCTCTCATTGAGTCATGGAATTGTGAAGTTGATCATTCCAAAGACCATCTTTGGTTTAAGGAATCATACATGTTAGATTCATCTCATTATGAGTAGCTCCTGGCTTTCCTTGCGAGTATCATATCACAAATCTTGCTCTTCATCGCACTGAACATCCTCTTGAGTAATAATTAATGCATGAGTTATCGCATGAAAGTTCTTCTCCGTTCACCATGTCCTGAATGGTTTCATGTATTTTTTGTGCTGACATCCCTTCTAAATTATTTTTCATGATTACGATGCTTGCGCGGATTATCACCAGTTACAGGAAAACATTGTGTCACATTTGGCTTGCAAGGAACTTGGTTCGATTGTTCAGAGCATTCATAGAAATTTTCAAATTGATTTATCTTCCTTCATCACAAATTGGGAATATGATCCTTTAATCATCTCATCTGATCATTACTCTATCCTTGATGACTTTCATTCATGTTATCATTTTCCCACCATTATATCCAATGGCAGTTGTTTTACATCCTTCGATCTTCATCGTTCAACATCTTACTATTTGAATTGTTGTTAAGCGATTGAGGCAGTTCAGACTCTACTAATGGTTATGTCAGGTCCTTGCCATCTCAACATGACTACTATATATGATTAGATCTATTTTCTCTCACTGATTCTCATTATAATCATGTGCCTCTAAATGAAAATCCATATTTTCAAAGGTTTTGATATTTTCAAGAGGATCATCGTGTATTTTATGACACAATTTTTGAATGGTTGGGCAATATTACTCGGAAATCTCCATTGCAATAAATAGGTTTCTACCTTTTCCCATGCTATCTAAGCAAGATGACAAAAATAAGGTGTATTCGCAAGAATTCTTTGAGGTTTGTCTGATTATGTTTTACGTCCGAGAAGTAAGAATGTGGACTAAATCAAAGTAGTGGTTGTGACACATCTTTTTTCCCACAGGAAAGACCTTCAAATGTTTGTGCAAGTTATTCAACTTTTTATATTTTATGTTGCACATTACTTTATATATTTTTTAATTGTTCATATCTTTGTGGGTGCAGGTTAGGAAACATTATGGTTGCTTCACTGGAAATTCCATTATACGTGACCCCAACCTTCTAGTTGTTAGTTTAGGAGTAGCATTAGTTTCACCTTAGTTTCCTTCTCTTGTACCCATCCTGTGTTGTTCTCTTAAGTCTCTCTTGTATTTTCGTACTGTCTCTTGCATTATGCTTTGGTTTAGCTTCTTTTGTTTGTATTCTAATTTTGTTGCATTGTTGTGTGTTTTCTTTCCTTTCATCTTGCTTCTTTTGTTTTCTTTCTTATTGTTTTTCTATTTTGTTTTCATCGTGTGAATAAGTGTTGTACCCAGACATGTTGTGGCTTCCAAATATTTGTGTGGATGAACTATAAAGAATCTTGTGACACTTCAGCATTTGAATAACATTATGTCTGTCTTCCTTGTGTTGGTCACATCTTTTAACCGATGAAGTTCAGATGGAAAATATGATCAATCCATACGGAGATTTTTGGTCACCCTTGTCTAGTCTGGAAACCTCATGCCTATACTTGGTTTTTTTTTTTTTTTTTCGGTGTCCTCAAGCTTATCCAACTAGTACAATCGAAGAAGGGGAAAAATCTAAACAAGAAAACCTAAATTAGAGGTCTCTATATGATTCTCTGAAGGAAAAAACTCTTTTAGTCTCAATAAGTCGGGATCCTTCTTCCTCCCAAAAATAAATAAGTGTCAATGCATAGTTCTCTTTAAATAAATAAATAAAGGTGAAAGAAGAGAAAGGCTTCCCGCGAAGAGATGTGACACAAGAAACTCCACCAGGGTTTGTCTAGGTTCGCTGGGAGCAGATCAATGTTTGTTTTCTTGTGTGACTTTGTCGGGGTACTATCTAGACCTGCTGGCAGTGAAGCAACACCAGAGATGAAAAATTATACTATGAAAATATCAAGCTCGGGAGCTACACTACCCTTCCCAAGTCGAAACATTGTGATTATGTTGGATCTATGTTGTATTCAACCAAGAAGGTATAGAGGGGACCATGTATGCTCATGGGGTAAGTGGGAAGGCTAAAGTAATTTTCACAATGAATTAATTCTCTGTGGAGAACCAAGGCCCTACACAAAAGAGTTAACCAAAATATAGAAGTCAGAGTTCTACTAGTGTGTCTCCAAGTGTTGTAGTGGCTACAACACCCTCCAAAATTTTGGTCTATCCTTAATTTCAGAGCCTTCCTTGGTCCTGTACGTTGTTTCTGCAAACACTAAGACTCATTTCATGTATCTTTTTGGAGTGTTTTGGCCTCGTTTGTTACTTAGGAAAAAATTCTTTTTTTCACATGTGGGTTGTCACATCAAGTGTAAAAGCTCATTTTGGTGGTTTTAAGGGTCCATATTTGTGTTTATGAGTTGTGATAACCATATAAACACCTTTCACACTCATTCACAAAATTTTGAGCATTGTCGCACAAGTGTTTTCATGGTCATCGTAAAGTATATCTATGGTGTCGCAATTGTCATGACAGGTCATAGAGCGGTCACACGCAGGCAAATGTATTGTTTATATGTCATTGGTGATCTATGTTAAAGAAGACATCACTGAAAGAATACAGAGCTAATATTAAGAATTAAAGATCGTGCTCTTCAACCCTTGTAGAGAACTCTTTGAAGACCAAGCATCGTGTTTGTTTAGAAAGTTCCAATATTATCGCCAAGGAAGAGTACTATCAAAAGAGAAAAATCAAAGAAGTGCTTGAGATTATGAAGCGTCCACATAATCTTAACAAGGATGTGTGGAGCCAGATTAGTGTAAATTGGATTACTCTAATTAGATTGATTAATTCTTTCGGTTCTTCTTCCCAAGTATAATATCCCAGGTATAACTTCCTATCCCTTTCTTTATCTTGAATTTATAAAAATTAAAATAAAATTGGATTAATTAGCATTATTCGTCTTTAACTTTAGACTCTCTCTTTATTATATAAGTATAAAGTTATTTATTTAATTTATTATTACAAATGATTAATTTGTTTTAATTAATAAATTAATAATTATTATAAGTAGATAAATCATTATTATTAATAAGTAAATTAATAATTTAATTCAATTTTCTTTAATTCCTAAATAAAAAAAATTTATTTGTTTATTTAGTTTTAATTTTTATTACAATTGTTTTAATGTAGTAATAAATAACAAAATAAATTAGTTTACTATTATTAATAGTTTATTTTATTTATAATAATAATTAATTATTTATTAATAAGATAATAATTAATTAATTAATTAATATTATTTATCATTTATTTCTAGTTTTCTAATGCACTAATTTAGGTTTAGGTTTTTATAATCTTTTAATTTAGGATTTTAGTCAGCATTTTAATTATTTTGCTTATTCATTATTTATTCATCTTTTTTTGTTGTTTGGTTCTTCTTTGATTCATTTATTCATTGTCTTGATGATGGATTCCCTTTGGGAGTTGAAACGTCGATAAAATTCAAACACTGTTATGGAAAATCCAAACCATCTTTTTCTAAAAGAAGGCCACTGGAATTTAAAATCTAACATTGATTTCTTGTAATTTGAAAAATTCAAATTGATTAAAATCCCTAAATAATATAAACAAAATAGTGAAGCCTAAATCCAAAGAGGTAGTCTGCTTGGGGTAGCTCAATTGGCAATAGTTGTGGAAATGAAGTCTCACCGAACCGAAAGTCTTGGGTTTAAATCTTGTGTTATCCCCTGATCGGGGTGAGAAGTTGGACATGCTGAGGATGTAGTCCTACCAATCTTACAAGAAAAGAATACATAGAAGTAAATTAAATAATGTCCAAATTCATTCGGCTTACATCACTAAATGGGACATTACTCTTTAAATTAAAGTCATAAGATTTCTTTCAAATAAGGCTTAGTTTGATTGATTTGGACATTACTCTTTAAGTTAAAGTCATAAGATGTCTTTCAAATAAGGCTTAGTCTGACTGATTTTACTTACCTTCTGTTGCAAATGTATAAATGAGCTAGCTCACTGAGGTTTGGATGCAGTTAAATATAATGCTCACCTATCCAAGGAGGCAAGGGTATGCAAGGGGCCTACAAATACAACAGTTTAATTTCCACCATAAATAGGCTATATTTCACATAAATACCATGGGGTTCTCAATAACATGGGACATTTTTATTTTTATTATTATTTTATTTTGATAAGTTTCTTTTTATTTTTATTTTATTTTATGTTTACTGAGTCAAAATATTTAACTTACATACATTAGGATATACCATGTCTAACATGGAGAGAAATGATTTATTTTTATTATATTTTAACGAGGTCAAAATATTTACATTACTTTATGCTACACATCTCTACCATACTAGCCTAGGGATCTCCTCATGACACAATTATTTTATTTTTTTTTTTTTTTTATTTGACCCACTGAAAATGTTTTATTAATAATTATAATTATTATTTTTTCTATTTTTTAATTTAATTTATCTTAATTAGTTTCTTTATTTTTAAATTAATTATTTTTATTTATTTATTGTAATTGATCTAGTCAACATGTTTAATAGGACATGACATTACAACATCTCTTCCATATTTAAAGTTATATTTAATTTTTCTATTGATTTTAAATTTTAGATGTGAGATGTATCATGAAATAAGTGTTTTCATGCCTACAACCTAGATTATCTTAACTCTAGAACTATTTCAGCATTGGAAAGATAATAATTAATAATAATAAATAAATAAATTTTAAAAAATCCCTTTAAGAGGTTTATATCTCAAGAGATTTGATTCTTCTAAGGCTTGGTAGATTGGGAGTTTAGATTATCTAGGTTAATTTTAAAAATATTATTTAATTTATAATTTTTTTATCCACTATTCTATTAGTGTTTTATTTGTAAATATTTATTTTATAAAATTAATATAAATCTATAATTGCTAATAATAATCTTAGGTTTGAAAATATTGGAAAATAAATAATAAATATTCATTTATTAATTTTCTTTAAATTATTAAAAATCTAAATTTTTAATTGTTAATTGTTTAAAATTTAAACTTGTTAATTAATAAAAATGAGTTATTGTCTTAATTAATTTGTGATAGTCTAACTAATAGATAAAATTAGTTTTTTTGCTAATTCAGAAATATAGTGTCTAGCAAGACTGCAATTTTTTGTTATTTAAAATATACTTTTGAATACATAAATGGATTATGCACCCTAAAAAACCCCTTAGGACTTTATTTATTTATGGAGTAGAATCCATCAATGATTCATTGAAATCACAAGTTTGACGAGTGAAATCTTCACAATCTAAGTGCCCTAGGGGTTTTTTAGGATGTTGAATCCGTATGTGCAGTCAAAAAATCAGTTTACACAACACAAATCAATATTTCAACACAAATTTTTTGGTCAGATTCCAGTTAAAAATCGGTCGATCCAAAAAGTCGCACTTAAAGACTACTCTTTTATTTATTTACAATTTTTGGATTTCACATATAAATAGAGATGGACATTTTCATATATATTATTTACTATAATTATTGTTAAAGTGTTTAATGGGTCTTTTATGTGCAGATATTTACATTTAGTCAATCATTAATATATAGTTATATTTTATATTAATTATTTTAATAGACCACACACATAATTTGTATAATAAATTTATTACTATGTTAAATCAAATTTAACTACCTACATGAATATTAGTTATTTTTAATTAATCATAATTGACTTTAAAATATATTAAATTATAATTTTTAATTTCTATTAGATTAACTATTATATATAAATATCGCTTGAGTTTGTAACTTACTAAACCATTCATTTTTAGTAGTTGTATTTGATTGTGTTAAAATAGATTTCAAGAAAAGTGTTATTGCTCATGTTTCGGTTATAGCTTATGGTTTTGTACTTTATATTTATTTAATCTCTCAGTTTTTGTCCATGGTTTTGTTAGAGCCATGGTTTTGTAATTTATATTCATCCAATTTATTAATTTTTGCTTGTTAAATTTTCTTTTCTTTTTTTTTTTATAAATTAAGATGACTGTGATATCTGAGGTGAAATAATTTGACTTTTGTTTACCTTTTGCAAATGTTTTAATTTGACTATCAATTAAAACATATGAATCTTCTTTTTTTTGCAACATTAATATGTTGACAAACTTTCTTACATTACATCTACACATCTCACCTATATTGGATTGTAGAGCAGCTTAATTATGGGTTGCTTCCTATCCACCCATTTAATTTATATAATTGGGTACTATAAAATAAATAAATTATAATTATTAGATGTGATGTCTCGCTCTTCTAAAAAAAAGTTTTAGCTTTTTTAATTAAAATTTGATAATAAACTTTTTATTTATATTATCTAAAATGTATTTTTTTATATATTAATTATACCTATTTCAATATTTCACTTTGTAACAAATTCATACTCAATTTTAAACCAAATTAATGAAAAACATGTAAAAAAAAATATAAACTACAGCCAACAAAATTTCAATAAATAAAAACAATTAACCAACCAAAAAAATGCACATGCTTCTATTTCAATAAATAAAAACAATTAACCAACCAAAAAAATGCACATGCTTATAGGGGTGTAGCAATCCCATATAAAAGTGTAAATGACGAAGGGGCATAAACTCTTTGTATATATTCCTACGATAATATCACATAATGGTGATACCTCCACAAATATGAAGAGAGATTATACCAACATTACAAGGAACTTGGTTGGTCGATTTACATAGGATTGATAGTCTACCTTTATTGTAGTGTAAGATATAAAGAATAGTTAAATATTTGAGAATAAATTAAGTTTTCTTTATATAGAGATTTGACCTTGTGAGTTTGGACGGTAAAATTGTAATAGTGAGTTCTAAATTGAAATGGGTGGATTGAAAGTGATTTTCTAATCTAATGAAAGTAGTAGGTAGAAAATATGGCCCTCACCCCAGTTCTAACTTATTTTTAGCCTTTGTGTTTAGCAGTGGAGACTATAGTACTCTTTATTAATTTGAGTTGACCATTTTCAACTATATTTATTTAACCTAAGTTTTCATTAAAACATTATATTTATAAATATTTAAAATTATTTATTTCACATTGGATTGGACAATCGATTTTGAAGTCTTATTACAGACTTCCCTCCTTCCAATGGCTTTGTTTTTTTCAAATCTTAGGTTAATTTATGTTATTCAATGTTGCATCTCAACATGTTGAACTAATGCTAACTTGAAAGTTAGCATTAGTCTGAAAATTTAATGTTTCAAGACCTTGGACTCTCGTAATGTATTTACAACCGACATCATTCTAACCGAATCCCCCAGCTTCAGACACATGTTGCCACCTTTCGCCATCGCTTCACCACCCATCACCAAACTTGCACAATAATTTACTTTATTAGACCTTGCATGGAAAATTTTGCATTCACCCATCACATGACTATCTAGAGTAGAGTCGTGGTCACTAACACATCATTTAAGTTGTCCCAACTTAAGAACCAAATTGCAATGCTCATAGAACAAATCCAAGAGCTTACCAAATCCAAGGCTGGAAGAGAATAAATATGGTGTCCTCAATCTAATGTAGAGGTTCATTATGCTAATGAATTCCCTTTGCTTTGAGGTGGAGGTGGAGGTTCATAGGGCCATCAAGCAAGGAATTTTCAAAGTGGAGTTGTACAGGGCCCTCTAGTCAACCCTTTCCAAAGTGGAATTATGTTGGGTGCGAGAAACTAGATAGGGAAGGAAATTTTTGTCAAAAGCAAGAGACAAAGCTAGTCTGAAGTAAGAGCTTTGTCAGATACTTACAACAACAACCAGTCATCCTACTACAAACATGGCAGGAAAAATCTAACCATGCAACCATGGACAAAGCAGAGTTAGCATATTGAAGCGATAATAGGACATATATATGGCTCTAGGCAAATTAATAAACTTTGTTTTGTGCTTTGAGCATGAGTTGATTTGCTCGGGGAAGGTAATTGTTACAAATTAAAAGATTTGAACTTACATATTTATTAACACACTAATTTAATATAAGCCTAAAAATATGTTGTAGAAAGTTGAAAGGGTTAAATAACCTAGAAAATGGGCTATTCTTGACTGCTTTTTGGTCCTATTTACTCCAGCAATAGCCATCTTCCAAATGATGGGCATCGCTTGTTTAAGCCGGTGATTCTTTCTCTGGCCCTTTTTCCTAGGTTTGCTCCTGTATAAATACAATTAGTTTGGTTTGTTAGCAAATGCAATTAGTTTGGTTTGTTTGCATACACTATGGGGCACTGCAAAGCCTCCCTGTGAAACCTTTCTATATTAGAGGCATATATTTGAACATTAATAAAATCATTATTACCTCTTTATTTATTTACATAGTAAAGTGGTAGGCCATTGTGAATAGTTTAATTTGTGAATTCTATAAATTAGCTAACATAATTTATAGAAAATTACCTACCTTTCATAATTTGCATAACTCATTGATTCTTAGCTTATGGTTTTATAGGTTTGTACTAATATTTTCATAAAGAAGTTCATTTTTTGACGATTTGATGCGTATCAAAAAATGAACTTCCTTATGAAACCTATAAAACCAGAAGCTAAGAATCAATGAGTTATGCAAATTATGAAAGGTATGTAGTTTTCTATAAATTACGTTAGCTAAATTTATAGCATTCACAAATTAAAATATTCACAATGGCCAGCCACTTTACTATGTAATAGAGAAAGATATATATATATATTATTATAATATATATATATATATATATATATATATTATATATATATATATATATATATATACACACACACACACACCAGCAACCCCCATATTTTCTTCCATCAATATGTATTCCCACTAAGCTACTCCCTTTGGTCGTAATTTGACTAATATTTTCTCACAATCGCCAAGTAGAGAAATAAATCCCATGAGAAAGAAGAGGGGGCCTTTCATATCTACAACTTGCCCTCCAAGGAATAAAAACCCCAAACTTAGCATTTCTTAACATTGAATGAGAGGCTGAATTAAATCATAAAAAAAAACTCACCTAAAACAAACATAAGGTTTGGTGTATTTTCTTACATTTTTATTATGTGTTGGTGACCTCTCTATTCTTAAATGAATAGTTTAAAAAAAATAAAACATGGCGTGTCCATGGTCTTACCTAGATCTGTCATGAAGTTATAGAGAAGACATGAGTATATCTCACAAAAGCCTTATTGAAAACTCTCTACCTTTACACGATATGGGATTGAACAACTGCATAAACTACATGCTTCTACTCAATAGGGGATCGAAATTGCAGAAAATGTCACCAGTACAAGTTTAAAAAAAGCATTATGAAATCACATTAATGCATACATTAAATTTCCTACATTTTGATATACCTGCTACAATTCAGAGCAAACAGACTCAGGTTGGTTGTTTATGGAACTACACAATTTAAGCAGCAAAGTGGGATGGCCACGCCTAAACATGTGGGCCAACTAGCCAAGCATGGTTGCCCACTAGTCAACATCGCTAAGTAATCCATTACTTAATATTAAAAATAGAGTCTTGTAAGGCTCATGCCACATATTAAAGTATGAAATCGAAGTGGCTAGAGATGGCCCGCCCAATAGTCAATTCAATGGGCAATTCATTACTTAAAATAAATAGATATAATATATCTAATTTTAAAAAAATGAATCTAGATTTCATTTTCCTAGTTTCATTAGACCTAGATACCAATCCAAATGTGTAACATGCTTGTGATCATGTTGTTGTAAAGTTGTTATCTATTTGACATGTCATCATTGGGGTGCTCTAAAATTCAGTGATTCCTGAACTAAAAAGTACACTTTGTACAGTAACACCCAACAACACACAGAAATAGAATTAAAATGACATACATATATTCACAAATCTAAATTCAATGTCATGCTAACATTGTAATATTGCTATGTTTTGTAATAATGTTTTTATTTACTTAGAATGAATTATGTTAGTTTGATGGCAGAAAGGCCATGACTAGTTAAAATGAAAATTAACAATAAAGAGGTTATGATGTAATAGGTAAATTTGATTAATAAAAAGAAAAATGTTGGAACTACATGGGAATGTGACACTAGAGTTAAGAGATTGTTGCCAAAAAGTGGAACAAGTCTTATTGATGAATGAGATTGAGATAAATCTTCCATAAGTGAGACTCCTAGATAATATTTAATGAGATAGGAGATAAATATCCATTAAATCACTTAGTTGGAGAAAAATGCTAAGTATGGGGTAGAATAAAGCACTGCGGGAGAGAAAAGCAGGCTTTAAAGAAAAGAAAAAAAAATCCATAGGCAAGTGGGTTGGTAGACCCACAAAAGTGGGACACCGCTAAGGAAAAATCTGTTATGGAAGAAATTGTATAAAAATACATAATCAAGGGATCAAATGGATTGTTGTTTCCATTGGCAACTAATCTCAGCTTGGGGGGGAACTAGTAGATCAGTTCATGGTTGGGAGGATAGTGTGCTCTCCAAGTGTAGTTCCCGCAGCGATTACAGTTAGGAAATGTCTTCGTGTTTATTTTCTTATGAATGGTATAATCTGTGAATAAAATTGGAATATATTTTAGTATTAATGTGATGAAAATTGTATATTTGAGCTTATGATGTGATTAAAGAAAAAACTTAGGGTAGATTGAATTGGTCCAAATGTATAAATTGATATGGTAACTTACCTAGAAGTTAGTGATATGTGGAAAATTTTTATTATCGACATAGATAAATATATATAATATATATATATATATATATATATATATATATGTGTGTGTGTTGTGTGTGTATGTGTGTGATATATATATATATAACCCTATAAAATGTTGATGTAGGTAGTATTAAGATTTTGTCTCATGGTCATGTAAACGAAGGCGAACCGAACATCCCAAGGATAGAAGAATCGATGTATGCTCAGAAAATCGAAATTTCTACATAATTAGAACGATTCTTCTCTTTAACAAAAAAAAACTTGGGTATATTAGAAATTTTGTTGGTACGATTTTGCCATTAAACAAATCAATTAGAGATAGCAATAATAAGGTTGATAATCTAATAGAGACCGAGTCTAGTAGGAAGTTGAACAATCAGTCTAAATACTCAGGATTTCTTTTCCTGATAGATCTTAACAGATATTCTTCGTAAAGAAATAAAAGGTCGAAAAATTTCTCTCGAGAGATAGCATTAAAAAACAAATCTGTATCCAAATGAACTAGGCGCCTTCGCGTGGTATAATCATGTTGGAAGTAATAGGAAATTTACATATCCTAAGATTATCATATCCAGAATGAACATTATAGTACCGACATATATGTTACAGTCATCAATGTGTAAGTTAGCAGGAGGAGAGTCTAGATGTACAAAACTACAATAAACTTTTCAAAATGATACCAAATTATTCTACTTGCTCTAAATCAAATGTAGCAGACACTTAAAAAAATATTAAATACTATGCTCAAACAAAAAACTTATCTCTATACTATATTCAAACTTTCCAGGCAGCACAAGAAATTAACAGGAGCATATCTACAATGATAACAAAAATTTTCATAAAGATAAAATAGAGAACTTTATAGCTTCTATTGAAAACCATAATCGAATTACATGTGGAAGAGCAACAATGAAAAGTACTCAAACTCAAAATCACATGGGCTAAATAACCATGAAAACTCCCAACAAGGGGAAATATTATAATTAGAACTATCAAATGTATACTCTATTAAATGTATTCATTGTCAACCCTTGAGGGTTTAGTATATATACAAAAAAGGAGAATTTCATCGAGTGTAATAAGCCTGAATCGAGTCGAGGCAACTTAAAATGACAAAAAAAAATACATATCATGCCCTAACAGCTAAATTAATTCCTTGCCTCTTGAGATAGACCAGGTACAAAGTTCATAACACTCGAAATGGACAGTGAGAGTATGTAACTCAATAAATACTGACTTGTGACAGCATAGTTGGCAGTTAGCAGTTGCAGGGGGTTTTCACTTAGTGAGGTAGATACAAAGGATTTATATGTCTACATACATGTAGAAAAGTAAAATAAACTAATTAGAGAAGATAATACTTCGAATAAAATATAGGAAGCAGTATATACATTATGTTCACACATTTTAACTACCTTGGTGGAGAATAAATAGAAGCACTAGGTTGCCTCTCCATAACCCTCACAATTCTGAAAGGAGGGTTGTAGGAAAAGTAAAGGAAAGAAAAATTTAGGAGAATAGAGGAGTGTTAGGTAAACCTTGAAGGATCAAACCCTCGTCCACCCAACGTCTCTTTACGATAATTTTTCAATATCATCATAGTGATGAATTGTACAAACCCCTGTAGGGAATTAACCCTGAATTCAACTCAAGAAAGAAATAAAAGTGGACCTTGAAATTCGAGGGGTTCTTTGATAGTGAAGTGGACCCTGGATTTGAAGAGGGTTTCAATAAGAAAGTAAATGAGATTGTTGCCTAGCAAAAAAATCACAAGGCCATGCTTAAGAAAAACAAAAAACCACCAACAGAAGTAGAACTGAAAATATATGTCTGGTTGACCAAGAACACAAACCATTTGGGCGAAATACAAACTCTATGAATAGGGGTGAGAAATAATAATCATTTAGTTGAAGGCACTACGCAAGAACCCTAAAATTATCGTTGGAATAATAATCTTAAACTAAGGGAGAAAGCAAAATTTTCCTGAAATCGAAGCGATGACCTCAGGGTAAACCAGTTGTTGGAGCATTGTCGTGTTTTCTAGATGGATGGGAAAGGTGCATACATTGTAAATTTCTCCCTAGTCATGGCTCTCTGGAGTGAAAATTTTGGAAATGAAAAAAAAAATAGCCAATTTCAAAATGAGTGTGTTAGGAGATGATAGAAGCAATCGGGAAATGGTACCATATGAATCATCAACTGAACTAGTGAGAGAGGGAAACAAAAACAATATACACACCACAGAGAAATTGTAAAACGTTAACAGCATTTCTGCTGAAAGAGTACCTCACAGTAAGAACGGAGGTGTTGCCACAATTTCAGAGCGAATTCCAGTTGCTGCCCTCTAATATTACTCACCATGGAATTTAGCGGACCATACAACACATTGAGCAGAAAGAACGAATGAAATAAATACTTGGTGAAGTGGTAAGGTTAGGGTTTGTGAACACAACCTTTATTTTTCAATCTGTAGAGTAAATCTCCATCGTTCAAGCGATTACGACTAACAACACATGTGAAGTTCACATGGGTAAGGTGAACGTGGCAACCGATGGTTAGATCACAATGTCCAAGACCATAAAATCCACTTGCTCGCGTGTTACGAGACCATTAACATATTCACTAAGTTCAAACAAGATATGAAACCAACATTTACCACCATGATGTGTCACCATAATCGTATTATTACCAAAAATTAAAGTATTTCCCTTAAGTAGGCTCTAATGTATGGTGTGTACCATGAAAAGGGGTATAGGGTTTAGGTCTCAAGGTTTTTTTTCCATAGAACAAGGATTATATTAAAGCAACCAAGTAGGTGGAAGGGCTTGGGTATTAACCATGAAGTAGCATCAATATCCTTATCTCAAGTAATTTTTCGAAGAGATTAAGAACATTTTGAATATCATTACGGAAATGTGAAGTAGGAAAGTGTTCCCTCTGCGGACAGAGGCAACCCCTCTAGCCCTAGAGTGGGTCTAGTCACAACAAAGACAAAACAACAATTGATTCCCTTAAATAGTCATCGTTGGAGGCCTACCTCAAACCGGTGGTTGTTGAAGTTCCGTTGCGCTTCTCCAGCTTCTGTTTCTTCTCCTCAATGAGCAATCAACTTGAAACACCAAAAGAAAACAACAGAGCACATAACCGAAAACAAAAATGATCTATTTACTCATAAAGTCAAGAAATCATGAGCTATCAAGTAAATTACATACAAGACATAGGAAATCATGATTGATTGTATTAATAATGAATCAAGAGCAAAGCTTACAACCAAGTCTTGACGTCGCAAGCCTTCTCGGAGGGTCCAGCCAGTATGTTTCTTCAAGCATTCACTCTCAAAGATGGGTCTCCCAACATAAACAATATCTCTCTCTCACTCACCAACTTTAATACAAAGTTAAGGGCACTCCACAACCTCTTACAAACTATTTTCAATCCCACACTTGTCACACTCACACCAAAGCTATCTACCAAACTCAAAAGCACTAGCAGCACTGTCCAACCAAAAGAACCAGCAAATCATAGCAATGGTGAGTGATTTTATAGGAGAAGGAGTCTCCATGAAATGAGGGAGAGGGAGCTTATCCTCAAAGAAGGTAGCACAAAAGACGAAACTACCATCCCAGAGGAGGAAGGGTGACCCAAACTGACCCAACAACCAGGTCTAGAGACATCCAGAAGGCTGATTGTTGGAACAAATTCACCCAATCTGGATCGTCGCTAGCCACAAAATAAGTCTTCACGATGGAATCGCAAGGAGGTAATGCATGTAGACCAAATGTTGTGATAAATAGCTAATAGCCTTGTGCCGGGCCTTGAAATTCGACCATCGCGGGAAACAAGTGTACACCTACGACGGGGTCGCGATGAGACCATTTATGACAGGGGACCATTGCGTATATTAAGGGTTTACTCATGACGAGGCAGAAACTTAGGGAATGAGGGTCAACTTGCAGCATTAGAGAGCATTTTCTTGATCTTCTTGCATTGGTGGAAAGATATGAACATGTTTATTTGACACATGACACAGCAGAGGGACTGAGATGAGGATAGTGACAAATTACTGTGTAATAGATGCCCCCTAAAGCATGAAGCCCGAGAGAGTGGGAGGGGTGAAATTCTTTACGAAACTGTTTGAACTGGAACACCACTTTTGAAGAACCTGCAGGCGCAAGTACAACTGATATCTCTGATAGTTAAGTACATGTAGTCTAGGCATGGGTGCAACAATCCAAAATACATATGAAACTTGGTCTATGGTATGGACGTAGCCACCCAGTTGATAAGACCATAATAATGACAAAGGTATGGTCACAGCCATCCATGAATACTCAGGTATGGTCGCAGCCATCCATCAAAGAGTCATGTATGTAATCACGAACCGATCCATCAGCCCGAACATATGTAATATTAGTTCGGGGTCTTGAAACTCAACCGATCATAGTACAAATTCTAGCATGCGAATAGATTTTCTAAGGTTGAGAATGATAGAAAGTTGCTTGATTACCGGTCAATGATGAAAACCATTAACAAGCATGAGAGAAACCACCAATAATGTCAATGGATCTCAAGGCACTGTCTAGTACAATCCACTAACTGTGAAAAAATGAGCTAAAGTCGAACACTCGTGGAATCACCCAATCGAAGACCAATGATGAAAGTCTATTGGCAGTTGCGAAGAACTTTCCATTTAGGCATGCAAGCTCCAAGGTTCCGAAAGGGATCTCTATACCAATCTCCTGGATAATGAGTTGGCATCGACAGAAGATGATCTGTCGCAAGAGGGCCATAATGTTTCCCCCCATCAATGACACGAGATAAGGAACAAGTGGTAGATGGTAAAACAGAGTATCGGAGGACGGGGTAAGGGTGTGAACTGCAGAAGGATTATACTCTTGAACATATCGGTGACATGACTCCGGAATGTGGCAGCATTTTTGTACCAAGGGATCGAAGGCTTGATGGGGACAACATGGATCAGATGGAATGAGGCAAAATGGCAAACCAAAACCCCGGAAGGCCAAATGACGATGTGTGGATATCCCAACCCGACAAGAAGCAAAAGTGTTGATGTTCAAGAGTGACTAGCTGCCGCAGGTAACCAATGATGACTTCCAAATTTTTCCCCCACCATTGCTAGCGAGTACCCCAATTATTTTTTAAAACAAGCTTGAAGGGGATAGTATAGGCTTGTAATATAATTTCAACCTTCGGATGAATCCAACCTAGTGATAGTTTAACGAGCCCTAGGGAGGATAAGCTTGAGTCTCATCATGGCGATGAGTCCAATGTCGTCAAGGTTTAATGAGACCGACATAGGTAAAACTCGGAGTCTTTTTCATGTTTAGAGAGTTTGAAAAAGACATGAAAAAGAAAACTCAAGAGGGCTCCTTTTTCGTAGATTTGTGTCCCTAGAACCCGAAAAAGTATAAAATAATACTCAAGAGAACCACTTGACCATTACGATCAAGGAGTATTTTTCATAATTAGTGGCCTCGATCCGAAAAAGTAGAAAAGTGATCAAAGACATGTCATTTCGTAACCAGTATCGAACCTAAAATGACAAAATCCCGAGAATCTTTTCATGTTTATAAGGTCAGAAAATAGCTCAAAGTGGACCGCCTTTTATTTTGTTTAACAAGTCAAAAATGGAAAACTCGGCAATTTTTTCGTCTTTTGAGTCAGAAAAGAGCTTAAAGGGGACTTTTGAAAAATATGGACCAAGTGTATACAGATCATGATATGTACCTGCCATCCTATTTTTGCACAAAAACACCACATCATAAGATCCATTCGATACAAATACATTATATATGTGGAAACTAGGTTGAAAAACTCAAAATCCTAAACAAAATTTCAAAATAAATGGGAAAACCCTAAACTTCATAGTGCAAAATTTTAATTTTTGGAAAAAACACTATAAAAAAGGGGGTATGGTAATTCATTTTTACATTTACCTTGTGAGTTTTTTACCTTGGTGTTTTAGTGTGCAAACCTGAGCGAAGTTCCGAGCTCGATTCCGGTGCCAACGATCAACCATCTTGCCCGAGACTCCTACCAAGTAAGTAATCTCCCTTTTGCGCTACATTTCAATGATTTTTTCGTTCAATTTGATGTTGGATAGGTGATTTTGGGTGGATTTTAAATTCCAAATCCGCCTCTCTGTCGTCGCGGAAGATCCGCTCGGGTTAGCGACAACTGAGTGTGTTAACACGCACCACCAGTAGGATCGTTGTGAGAGATAGATGTACTCTCATGACGATCGCGGAAAAAATAAACGTCTGACCTCAAGTCGTCGCTGCTGTTTGAAAAACAGTCGTGACGTCGCCATAAAGTTTAAAATTTTTACAATTTGCGTATTTAAGCTTATGAAAAGGCTCTAATCATTTTTTCCTTCAATGCAAGGCAAAATGGCATTCGTGTGGCAGGAAAGAACCCACGATATCAATGATGAACAAGAATTTAATGATCCCGGGTGCAAGAGAGCCCTACTTGAGTGTGGATTGCTGAAATTCTTCCTCACTCCACATCTTTGAGCACAGCCTGACTTGCTAGAGCTGTTGATCCGCTCATGGAACCCAACAGATGGGAAGTTTGTCATTCGGGGCAAAGATATTGAATTTGATGCTATGGACATATATTTTTTGACTGGGTTGTCTCGTCGCGGCGAGAGACCAACCATAGAGGGTCAACGGGTCACCGGTGAGACCCTAGATATGTTGATAGCACGGGTGTGCCTGGGGGCACGCAAATCAGCCACCAGCAAGAAATTACAGATCCCGACAGTGGAGGACTTGACTCTTCACTCGGTATTATTCATGGTTACGAGAGCAACAGGCTCTCAAGCACAACATGGGGCAACAAAGACTCACCTTCGACTAGCTCTTGATTGCGTTAACCTGGCCATGTATAACTGGGCCGAAGCAGTGGCCATTAACATGAAGAGGCAGCTCACTAAGTTCCGACGAGGGGAGACGAAACAATTCGGATATGGATCCATTCTAATCCCGCTTATGCTGGAGCAGGTGTCGTCCCTTCAGCTACATGATATGGAACTGTACAGGGCTGGGCCATAGGAGACCCGCATCACCCGCTGGGCACATGTTATGCCGCAAGGGGGTGGCGGTCGACCAGTATCATGGGGGATGTTGTTCTGGGAGTGGCTAGAATGTCAGAAGGTCATAGTCGAGGATTGGCCATATGCAAGCACTGATTTCCATGGAGACCCCGACATGCTACTCCCAGCTGGCGAGAAGTGGGATGAGGGAGGTAAAACACTTAATCAAACACCAAGCTATTTATTTGTTTTGTTTTTTATGATGTTTTTTTATATTTTGTCATGCATATGTCTTAATGATGTCTCTTATGTTACTTGTAGATGTGGGACCCGAGAGAACTGTAGGACTAGCTCCTGAGGCATGGAGGGACCCACAGGGCAACAGAGAGCTGGCCCTGGTTCGCCCTAGTGGCAATGTAGAGGAGGAGATAGCCCATAACCTTAAGGGCTTAACTGACGGGATCCCAGACTACAGGGGGATCGAGGAGGTCCCAATAGAGTATTAGAGACACACAGTCGGAGTGACACCTAGGGTGCATAGGCTCTTGAGACGAGTTGTGCAGGCAGTGTTCTACTATAAAGAGCAGAACCCACCGCAGTAGACACATAGGCTTCACTTTCTACTGATTTTTTAGAGACATGTGTCTCGGATGTATTGGACACAGACTCTATTTTTGACATACACACTTATTTTTTGAGCGCCTCGGTGCGCCACACGATATATATATATATATATATATGGTTTATTATTGTGTCTAAATGCTTCTATACAATGTTTGATTACATGTTGTGTAAATGTCTGTCTAATACATGATTTGCTAATGCATCAATTAATGTGTTTAATCTTCTTGGAATGTGTTGATATGTAATAAAATCAAAATTTCTTTCCAATAATTTAACACATAAATACAACCTTAAAATCCGATGATCTCTAATGGAATAACGCCCATTAAGTTGGTGGACAACAAGTTGAGAATCCAAATTCACAACCAATGCACGAATATCGAGGCTAACAGCCTCAGTCAGTAATTCAATGACAGCGCTATATTCAGCGACATTGTTTGTGTTGCAACCGAGACAAATGCCTTGAAGGTCTACTAATTCACCGTGAGGATCGTAGATCACCCATGCCGCAGAGGAAAGGTTCCGGGTACTACGGTAGGCACCCTCAACGAAACCAAAGTAAGGTGTAGCAAACATCTGCACAAGAAGTAAAAAGACACAATAAGTGGCAATTATGCCTACACACCAAGCCATACATGCAAACACACACTGAAAACACACATGTTGAAAACACGCGTATGTACAAATCATATGCACGAAATTCATGCAAAATATTTCTTCAGATAAAGCCCATTTCGGGGCTTATCTAGAGGATTCCCTTCATAATCGATCAATTCATAGGCCCCTTTTTGCAAAACATGTCTCACAATGTAAGGCCCATGCCACATAGGCTTGAATTTGCCTACCCCTAGCTTATCATTCGCTTGATCATAGAGTAGGACTAGGTCTCCTTCAACAAAAGGAAGAGGATTGACAGCTTGGTCGAAGTGAGTTTTCACTCTCTTCTTTTGTGCTTCAATGACTAGAGAGGCTAGTCGACGGGACTCGTCTAACCGCTCTAGGTAAAGAAGACATTCTTCTACCAGAGTAGTGTTTGGGATCAATTTGATAGCTAATTTAAGAGAAGGGATCTCACATTCAATCTAAAGGGTAGCCTCCAGACCATAAACTAATTGGAATGGGGTGAATCCAGTGGCATCCTTCACTAAAGTTCGGTAGGCCCATAAGGCAGAAAACAACATCAAATGCTAGTTGGACTTGTGCATGCCAATGGTGCATTGAAGCATCGGACCAAAACTTTGTTGACAACTTCTACTTGGCCATTGGCTTGAGGATAATACGGCGTCGAAATATCATGCCGCAAGCCCAGCTAGGTTGTTAACTCAGTCATCATATGATTACGGAAATGAGAACCGTGATCAATGATGATAGCCTGAGGGACTCCGCATCGCGAAATTACATGATTGAATAAAAATTGAGCCGTTGTCTTACCATCATTAGATAGTGTGGGAATCGCCTCAGCCCATTTCGTAAAATAATCAATGGCAACGATGATATACCCATGCCCTTTGGTTGAGCGAGGGTTACAGGTCATATAATCAATGCCCCATTTGGAAAAAGGGTCGACGGTAATGATAGGGTGTAAAGGAGCAAGAGGCGCATGCATCTTCCATCGGTAGATTTGGCACGTGTGACAAGAGAGAACAGCAAGAATGTAATCCTTAAAAATAGACAGCCAAAAATAACCATCGCGGAGGATCTTTTGAGCAATAGCATACCCGAACATATGAACACCACAAGCGCTAGAGTGGCAGTCATTCAAAACTCGTTTGACTTCCTCAAACGTTAGGCAATGGCAGAGAATAAATTCAATGCCGAGATGATACAGGGTGTCCTCGATAATGCAATAAGGTTGAGAATGATGGAAAATATGTCCCCGATCATCCTTGGACAAACCAGGACGAAAGGAGGACGTCTGAAGGTAGGCAATAATATCCCCATACCAAGGATCGAGGGTGTTAATCAAGAAGAGGGACTCGTCTGGAATATGGTCCTCTAATCGAGAGGGTGTGGTAGCAGATGGTAGGGAACAAAGAAACTCAGCGAACATAATGGATTTCTTAGACTTGGCCGTAGTAAACTCCAAGTCAAACTCTCGAAGGATGACAATACACTTTGAGTATTTGCCCCCCAGTAACTGACGTGACAAGATGTACGTCATTGGGTTGCAGTCATAAATCACCATCGTGGTGCGCAATAGTATATAGTGGCGAAAACGTTGGATGGCATGAACGGCTGCCAATGCCAACTTCTCGACATAGGTGTATCGAGTTTCCGTGTCAAAGGAGATTGCGACTGAGATAATAGACAACATGCTCAGTACCATCATCATAGTCTTGGACTAGAACCATGCCGATGGTGCTATCGGGGGCGGCTAAATAAAGAGTATAGTCGTGGTGATAATCATGCGGATGTAACAATGGAGCAGAAACGATGAGCGCCTTGAGCTACTCAAATGACTCTTGTGCAGTAGTATCCCAAAGAAAAGGGGTATCCCGCTTCAATAACCACGTATAGCCTTTGGCAACTTCAGCATAGTTCGAAATAAAATAGCATAAAAAATTTTCTTTACCCTGCAAACTCTGCAATTGCTGCAAAGAAGCAGGGGGAGGGAAATTCAGAATGGCTTCAACCTTAAGGGGATCCAGGCGGATGCCCTCTTTGGAGACGACAAACCCAAGAAGTTTGTCGGATTCAACACAAAAGACACATTTATGCGAATTAAGATGGATACGATAGTGTTGACAGGGAAGAAAAATTTTGCGAAGGTTATTTGGATGGTCTTAGCGCTTTGCTAAATGAGCCGAAAGGTCATCCAGGTAAGGTTGCACAATGTGTCGAATATCATGAAACGCATAAGACATTGCACGTTAGAAGGTAGCACCGACATTTTTTAGACCGAAAGGGAGTTTTTTATAGGCAAAAGTACCCCACGGGTAGATAAAGGTGGTCTTGTGTTAATCCGCAGGTGATATATTGATCTAGTTATAACCAAAAAAGTTGTCCATAAATGAATAAGTCTCACTCCTAGCACACTCATCAATGAGCTGGTCAATGAAAGGTGTAGGGTAGTTATCTTTGGGACAAGCACGATTTATGTCATGATAATCAACACATACCCTAATAGTGCCCTGTTTCTTGGCCACATGGACAATATTAGAAACCCAATCTGTGAGCAGGATAGGGTAAATAAACCTAGCTCTAAGAAGCTTCTCAACTTCCGCTTTGATAGCTGCAGCCTTTTAGGGGTGCAAGAGGCGTAGATGTTGTCGAACAGGTTTAGCACCTAGATACGTAGGTATTTCATGCACCATGATGCTAGGAGCAATTTTGGGCATCTCTTCGTACAACCAAGCAAAAACATCACGAAATTCTCGAAAAAGATTAGTATAAAGTTGAATCTCCTCTGGAGTATTGGTTACTCCGATGTGAATATGCTTGACAACCCATGGTTTAATAGAGATGTCAATAGGTTGAGTTTGCGTAATGTTCCCCATATTGCCTTCAGAGAAAACTTGATGGATTTGGATTGGGAGGGGACATAGGAAGCAAACTTCTCAAGACAAGTAATCATAACCTAGTGGGTAGGGAGAAACAAGGAATGATGGTGATGATCAAACCAAGGAGGTTCCTCGAAGGATATAGTCTCGATAATCTCTTCGTCAGAAGGAAAGATTTCCTGTAAGGGATCCGAAGAAGCACTATCTCTGAGCCAAGGGGATTGGATGTACGAGTCGAAAGCCTTGCTCAAAGGAGCAGGTTCAGGAGATGGGGCCAATGTAAAAACAATTTCCACGTAGTTGAGCTTGGCAGGACTCAACGGCATGACATCGCCCTAGGATTCTACCTGATCAATGGGGGGGAAGAACCCAAGGATCAGAACAAACAGAGAGCATATTGATGGGAGCGATGTTGGGAGGTGGGAGTGAAAAAACACCCATAAGGGTAGGATATTTAAAAATTCCAGCACCCACACTCTCATATGGAATGGAGGTATGCTCCACGAAAGGCACATTGCCATCAGAAGAAGACGAAGCGAAAAAGGACAACTGTTCTACCGTGACAATCTTCCCTTGATGGGGAAAATGAAGGACACGAAATAGAGATGGTTGTAAGTTAAATTCGCATCGATAACTTTGACCTTAACTTCAACTATCTTCCCTTATAGGGTAACAGGAAGACGCGGGAGTATACCATAAGGATGGGAATCTCTCCCATTGAAGGCTTCCAAGGTATTGGGAGACTGGCTCAGGGTCAAAGAACCAATAGCCTTCCAACAAGCAATAGACATGATGCAAGTAGAAGCGCCTTCATCAATAACAGTGCGGTGGATAGTCTTAGAATTGATGATGACTTGAATAAGGAAGGTGATTTTGTGAGGTAGTCTCGGTACATGATTATCCAAGTCAAAAGTGATCAAATCCGAGTCAGCCGAGTCAATGCCACTAATGGCTGATAGCAACGACTTCCTCTGGGAGGGATATCTCTGGAGGACCTATAATGCATACATAACCGAAGGAGCTTGGGCTAAGTCCTCAACGATGCTATAGTATTATGTAGAACGAGCATTAGGGTTGTAGGAAGACTTCCGTAGCACTCCTTTAGGAGGAGGTCAAATGACTGACTCAGTACTAGATCACTCGATATGGAGCGGACCAGTACTGGATGAAGGAGCACTGGAGGGGACCTTAGTTTCCTTCCCGATGGGTGAAGGATATTCTTTTGACCGTGTACTAATATGGATGGGAATTGTCCCAGCCATGAAGACTTGAGAGCTGAAGGGGGAAGAGGATTGAGATGGATCGGGCACCATTTGAGTTTGCTGCAAGGGAAAAGGCTCTTTGAACACTGCAGGAGTCCCAGGGGCACCTTTTTGTTGGTTTGTGTTATATTCTTTCCATGACCAACCGACGTAGTGAATCGGGGGGTTAGAGGGGGGGCGGAGCGCCCCCTTCGTTGCGCAATTGCGCAGCGGGGGGATCACAGGGGGGCGGTAGCCCCCCCTGTCTGGGGGGTTTGAGGGGGGCGGGTAG
>APFE030713001.1:59264-71906 GCA_000404065.3 Pinus taeda
GGGAAATCTCTGTGTATATGTGTTTTATGTGTTATGCTCTCGCATTTTTATTTTTCCTGTGATTTAGAATTCGTATGCAGGTAATTTCTGTACGGGGTTAAAACCTACATTTAACAAACGAATAACTTCAGACCACCTTGGGCAGTCTTTAGTATAGTGATCCTCATCACAAATAAGACAAGGATACTTAGGTTTGCGCTTGGCACCCTCCTCAGCCAGAGGCTTAAGGGGATCCTTCTTTGGTTGATCGACTTTATTCTTTCCTTTTCCCTTCTTCTCACCTTTTGAAGTTTTGTCTGCCGCGGTGGACTGAACGGCATTAACCTCGAAAGTTTTACCAGAATTAGATGAAGCCTGAGAAGCATTTTCATTTGGAGCATTATATTTTTTTTTTGCAGGGTTCGCAGAAGCTTTTGTAGAGGGCACATTAACAGAACCGATGACACCATCAACAGATGGTGTTGACAGAGCTTTGGAAGTTCTAGTG
The DNA here is from genome assembly GCA_000404065.3 of Pinus taeda. Lineage (NCBI taxonomy): Eukaryota > Viridiplantae > Streptophyta > Pinopsida > Pinales > Pinaceae > Pinus > Pinus taeda. Next base: position 59,752 of record APFE030713001.1, read on the forward strand.
GTGAGGCATCTGGCAAATAATCATATAGTGTATCGGATTGGGAGTAAACTAAGTCAAGATACTAAGCACACGCAATGGCCTGCTCTTCAATTACACATGTGCCCGTAGCAATGTCCCGGGCTATCAGACCGATGAACGAAGTTGTAAACCAGTCAGTCAGAAGCTGATCGGGGATCTAGAACTTAATTAAATGACGATGCCTCCTCCATTCATGGATGTGATCAGAGATATGCGTGGTTGTGTCCTGTTTCAAGGATGTTAGGAGGTGCGTGCCTGTTTCATATCGAATTAGCAACTGAAAATGAGTCAAAAATGCCATAGCAAGTGAGTTAAAGTCTTAAAAAGTTCTACGAGCTAGCTCAATATACCATTTTGCGGCAGAGCCAGTGAGAGTCCGTTGGAACAGGCAGATCCAGATTGAATCATCAAGCCATGAATTCGATGAACACCATAGGTGATAGGTCATGACATGAGCTCGGGGATCTTCTCCAGCCTTACCATCGAATTTGGGACAATCACCGGGAATCTTAGTTGGAACCGGTGGCCAATACAGATTATGAAGAATGGGATCATTTGTTAGTTTGGACACATGCGACAATTCCAACGTCGCCAAAAATGGTAATTGAGGGTTGAAGGACATCTGAGGTTGCAGGTAAGAAAAAGCACCAGAGTTCCATCCAGTTCTCGGTTGCCCCCATTGATTTTTGCCCAGACGGATTTGGCCCATAAGGGTTTTGTCTGTAGGGATTTTGTCCATAGGGGTTATAACTGTAATTGGATGGTTGACCCTGGATTTGACCCCCAGCAGTCCACTGATTACCAACCTGACCCACAAGAGCAACATATGTTTGCTGAAAATTCTGATAAGGGTTAACCTGTGGTTGTTGATCATTTTGGTATGGGGCAATTTGGGTTTTCCCTTGGGGCTGCTGGAAACCATAAGGCGGCTGGGATCCAAACTGAGCCTGGGGACAGGGCTACATTTGATAAGCAGGTTAGGTTTGGAACCCAACTTGAGTTTGAAGACCAGATTGGGTCTGGAGCCCAGACAGGGTCTGAAAACCAGGTGGAGCTTGAGAAGCAACAAGCATTTGAGTTCTCGGTTGAGCTGGCCCAGACAGATGTCCTTGGGAAAACTGAGGCTGAGCCACCTGGCTAGAAGGTTGACCTAGTTGAGATTGAGGTTGACCCATTTGCCTAGAAGGTTGCGCTTGCTGGGTGGCAGGTTGACCTTGCACAACCGAAGGTTGTCCTAACTGACAAGATGGTTGAGCAAGCTGAACAATTGGTTGGCCTTGTTGAATTTGAGGCTGACCAACTTGTCCAAAAGGTTGACTAGGCTAGACAGTGGGTTGGCCTTGCTGGATGTGAGGCTGACCTACTTGTCCAGAGGGGTGACCTTTCTGGGTACTAGGTTGGCCTTGTTAGATGTAAGGTTGTCCTGGGTTGCCAGAAGGTTGTTTGAAGTATGTGAAAGAGGAACCACTGAAGGTCGAAGGTTGTCCCTAGAAAGATTGTCCTTGTGGGCCGACAGGTTGCCCTGGATAAGGTTGCCCATAATACGGTTGTCCATGAGGCGGCTGCTCGTAAGATGACTGACCTTGATAGGGTAGACCTTGAAAATTTGAAGGTTGTGCTTGGCCACCATGATAACTAGTGGTACCCCAAGCAACAGATAATGGAACTGAAACCTCAACGGCAGTTTGAGACGGCATGGGTCCAAGGTGATAAATATGGGCTCCTTGAGAATCATAATAATGAAACAGATTCTATGGATCCAGATTCTGAAGAGCTTGGAAATACTGATCATATGCCCCCCTGCTGGAATGGAACCAGAAGAAAGTGGGGCACTATGGGTGGGATTAACAACTCCGGATTTCGATGCCGACGGACCACTATTTGGAGGACCAGTTAACAGTCTAGCAATAGTGGTTACAACTAAATATGCAGTGACGACACTGACAACAGGGGCTGAAGAAGCCACACAAAAAATTGGAATAGTCAGAACAGATGTGACAGTCACATTGTGAATCTGGGGCGTAAAAGGCTCCGAGGTCAGAGTGACGATACGAGATCACATGGAACTCGTAAGGGGAGATCTAGAACTCATGATATCAGCCAAAGCATAACAACATAGAGGTAATGTGATACCAAGATGGGTGACAAGGAAGGGTGAAGTTTCCGTAGGTATAGGGATTTCACCACCTGCCATAAAGGTTTCTTCACCTGTGACGGGGTTCATCTCATCCATGTCAGAGGAAGACATTGGGACTAAAACACCAAGGAGTAACAGGAAAGTATTCTTCGGAAGGCTCCCAAATGGGGTTCCAATGAATATCGTAAGACTCGTCTTCCGGAGCATGAGAGTTAAGTGGTTGGATACTCGGAATGACAGGAAGAGTATCACTAACAGTCGGTACCTCAGAAGTGACAGAAGATGGAGATCCTTGGTCACTTAGAATGGGAGATGGGATCAGTGATTCCACCAGGATGATTTAACTCAAAAAACCCTAGGGAAAACTAAATGAGTAAGGAAAACAACCCTACACAAACTATAACGCAAATAAGATCTAACAAGGTAAATGTGAACGTGGCCGAATAAATTTTAAAACACAGGAATAGGACTTGACCTTTTCATCTCAAAAGAATCAAGAAAAGGACGAAAAGATGACTCTAGACACCTTCGAATATTTAATGAGCCTGAAAGGACAAGTGCTCAGATGGACCTTTTCTTTTAAGGAGTTCAAAAAGGAACGAAAGTGACTAGTCTGGAGAACTAGGCAAAAGGTTTACCAAACAACCCGTAAAACTGCATATACACCTTGGCGATCATATGAAAACCAAGGACTTTCCGTATGGCAGTCAATCTTCCCGAATGTTGTGTTCAGTGCGTTACGGTTTGCAAGGTGGAAAATATGGCTTCCTAAGGATATAAGATGATAACCTAGTGGGGTCTCCCAACATATACTCAATGGTACTGGGAGCGCAAGTCCGTATTAGCAGCTATTGAGTCATAGAAGGAGGAATCACCCAACCTTAAGTGAAAGCAATAGTGACTAGGTTTAACGACGTCGGAGAACGTCGCAAGCCTAGACCTCTAAATAATATGCGTTATGTTCCAATGTGTTGTTAAGTTCATTCAGTTCATTTTAGAGTTGATCTTGAATTATGTTTCAATTTCCAAGCCTTACCGTATGTATATCAAAAACCCTAGAATGTAGCTGGAATGAGTAAAGCATCTTTCGTTTCGATGAACACATACTTACAGGAATGTAGAGAGATCATTCCCAAACCAAGACAAAACCAAGACCAGAAAATGCAAGCGCTAAGAGACACAATGCATAAACACATCAATCCTATAGTGCATCGATACTACTAATGAATATTTAAAGTTTGCTTTCCAATTTCTCAAACATGAAAACTTGAAATGAAAATGTACTTTCACTTTCGTATATTAAATGAATGCAATATTTTTATTTTGATAGTCTTGAATTTAAAGAGACAAACAAGCAAGCGTGAACTGATTGATCCAAACAATTGTAATTTATGCCTGGTAGTGAAAAAAATCGAATCAATATCAAAAATTGGTCCAATAATTGACACTAAACATCAACTAGCAAGAAACAAGTAATGAAAAAGCCTCAACAAAATCAACAAGACAGTTGTAGATGAACCTTGAACAGACAAGCAACCAGGCCAGATAATTCAAAAAATTGAAAAAACTAGGTCACAAGGCCAAAAAATACAAGGTTCACTCAATGAAACCAAAGAGACAGTACCTCTAACTAAAAGAAATTAAAACAAACTGATGGGCAAGAGAAAGACAGCAGGGGATAAACAAGATTGGTGGATTCAGGAGGTAGAGTTGAAAAAACAACTTTACAGGAATCGTCACAGGCAGAACACCAGCAACTAGTGACGATCAGCCACTAGCCGTATCAACAGAGCGATGTCGTCGCGAGAGTACACATCTCTTCTGTGACAAGCCGATTTTAGGAATCGTCGCAACTGTACGACAGGATTCAGTGATGCACAGGATTCTAAAACAGAGACAGGGAAACGTCGGCATGACTAGTAAGCTTTTTCCAGCGACAAACTTAAAAACAATGGAAAATGAATGAAAACCCCAAACAAAGACTAGACTATTCTTCCAGACAACAAAGGTATTTCCCAGATTGACCCAAGTAACCCAAAACACTAATGGTTTAACCCCAAAATTCAAGAGACACTAAATCAAAACCAAACAAAGCAAACAAGAGAAAAAACATACAAAAGACTCCCCAGCGGAGTCGCTAGTTTGTGAAGTAGGAAAGTGTTCCCTCTGCAGACAGAGGCAACCCCTCTAGCCCTAGAGTGGATCTAGTCACAGCAAAGACAAAACAATAATTAATTCCCTTAAATAATCATCGTTGGAGGCCTACCTCAAATCGGTGGTTGATGAAGTTCCGTTGTGTTGCTCCAGCTTCCATTTCTTCTCCTCAATGATTAATCAACCTGAAACACCACAAGAAAACAACATAGCACATAACCGAAAACAACAAAGATCTATTTACTCATAAAGTCAAGAAATCATGAGCTATCAAGTAAATTACATACAAGAAACAGGAAATCATCATTGATTGTATTAATAATGAATCAAGAGCAAAGCTTACAACCAATTCTTGACGTCACAAGCCTTCTCGGAGGGTCCAGCCAGTATGTTTCTTTAAGCATTCACTCTCAAAGATGGGTCTCCCAACATAAACAATATCTCTTTCTCACTCACCAGCTTTAATACAAAGTTAAGGGCACTCCACAACCTCTTACAAACTATTTGCAATCCCACACTTATCACACTCACACCAAAGCTATCTACCAACTCAAAAGCACTAGTAGCACTATCCAACCAAATGAATCAGCAGATCATAGCAATGGTGAGTGATTTTATAGGAGAAGGAGTATCCATGAAATGAGGGAGAGGGAGCTTATCCTCAAAGAAGATAGCACAAAAGACGGAACTACCATCCCAGAGGAGGAAGGGTGACCCAAACTGACCTAACAGCTAGGTCTAGAGACATCCAGAAGGTCGACTGTTGGAACAAATTCGCCCAATCTGGATCATCGCTAGCCGCAAACTAAGTCTTCGCGATGGCATCACAAGGAGGCAATGCATGCAGACCAAACGTCGCGATAAATAGCTAATAGCCTCGCGCTGGGCCTTGAAATTCGACCGTCGCGGGAAACAGATGTACACCAATGACAGGGTTGCAATGAGACCGTTTACGACAGGGGACTGTTGCATATATTAAGGGTTTACTCGCGACGAGGAAAAAACTTAGGGAATCAGGGTCAACTTGCAGCATTAGAGATCATTTGCTTGATATTCTTGCCTTGGTGGGAAGATATGAACATGTTTATTTGACACATGACACAGCAGAGGGACTGAGATGAGGACAGTGACAAATTACTATGTAACAGTAAATCCCCATCGTTCAAGCGATTATTATTAACAACCCATGCGAAGCTCACATGGGTAAGGTGAACGTGGCAACCGGTAGTTCGATCACAATGTCCAAGACCATAAAATCCACCTGCTCACATTTTACGAGACCATTAACATATTCACTAAGTTCAAACAAGATATGAAACCAACATTTACCACCATGATGTGTCACCATAATCGTATTATTACCAACAATTAAAGTATTTCCCTTAAGTAGGCTCTAATGTATGGTGTGTACCATGAAAAGGGGTATGGGGTTTAGGTCTCAAGGTTTTTTTTCCTTAGAACAAGGATTATATTAGAGCAACCAAGTAGGTGGAAGGGCTTGGGTATTAACCATGAAGTAGCATCAATATCCTTATCTCAAGTAAGTTTTCGAAGAGATTAAGAACATGTTGAATATCATTAGGGAAATGTTAGGAGGTAAAACTTTAGATAAAATGTTACAAGCTGGAATAAATAAATAAATAAATAAATATATATATTTATTTATATATATATTTATATATATATATATATATATATATAATATATATAATCTATATTATATATATAGTAGGGGAGAATAGAAATATATCTCAAAAGAAAAATAGAGTGACCGACTTAGGTATGTGTCAAATTGGTATCAAATCCCAAGTTTAACATGGGGCCCAAAGGAATCGCCACAATAATAAGTAAAAATATGTAGAATTGAAATATCTCCTACTGGATGAAACATTAATACTTGTTTGTGTTGTCTATATTGTATTCAAGTGAATCATATTGCCATGGAATGGCAGAGGATTCCCCTACAGCTATATCAGAAAGAGAGGAATTATATGTGGAGTTGGGGAATGGAAGTACCACACCACCACCTCAATTTTTGGATATTATTAAAATTTTGCAGCAAGAGTTGGCTCACCTCAAAAAGAATAATGAGCAATTGTTAATGGCTAGTGAAGAACAAGAAAGAATGATACAAAACTTAACTAAAAGGTGCAGTCATAGAGTAATGGAAACTGAAACACAAAAAAGGAATCAGAGAAGTCTGAAAGTGGGGATGAATCAAATAAAACATATCTAAAAACACAGGCAAAAAAAAAAGAGGAAGAATGTAGAACTGCAAGGAGGGTTTAGAAAAATAAATCCTCCTACTTTTGATGGGGAAAAAGAGGAGGATGTGGAAGCATGGCTTCTTAACATGACAAAATAATATCAGGTTTATGAGTATGAGAGTAAACTGAACACCAGATTGGCCATTTATCAACTGCAAGGCAAAGCTGGTCTTTGGTGGGAAGAGGCCAAAAGTGTGCACATGTTGGAGGAAAAGGCAGTTTATTAGGAATATTTCCAGAAATATTTTAAGTCTTGATATCTCAATGAATGATATTATGATGATTGTGCCAAGAAGTTCCATGAGCTAAGGCTGGGACAGTTAACTATGGATGAGTTTGTGGCAAACTTTTCCAATTTGTTGAGGTATGTTCCCTATATTAAAGAAGTAAAATCCAAGGTACAGTTATTTGTGAATTGTTTACCTACCATTTATAAGGAAAGGATTGAGTTCGACAATCCTAAGAAAGTGGATGAGGGAATAAGAAAAGAAAGATGGTGTTATCAGCAATTTAAGAATAGGGGTGAAGGCTCAAAACTTTGGCAAGGAAAAGGTAGAAACAAATCTGTCATAGAATCAAAGAGATAGAAACCCAGTTATCTTAAAAAAATTGGAAAGGACCATCAGCAAAAGAAATTCATTTAAAAGGGAGTTTAAATCAGTCGACACAATCTTAGATGGGGTCTAAACCCATGGATATAAACACTAAAAATATAAATGGGAGCAAAGAGAGAGAATTGCTAAAATGTTGAGGTTGTGGTGAACCCTACCTGTTGAGAGATTTCCCACATAATCCCAAATATATTTAGAATAGTCAAGTTTTCCATGAAGTAACAAATGTGAATGATATTGCCAGAAACATTCCAAGCATAAGTGTTGAATTGGAGGACAGATAGGTTGAGCATCAATCTATGATGATCGAGCTTGAAGGTACCATTTCAAACCAATTTGTTTTTGTTTTAATTGATTCAAGGGATAGTTTAAGTTATATTAATCCCTAGCTTGTGGAAAAGTGTAAATTGAAAATTGAAAAATTCAAGAATGCATGGTTGGTACAGTTAGCAACTGGTACAAAAAGGAGGGTAACTAGTCAAGTGAGATAGTGTCCCATCAATTTAAATGGTTGTCCCACAAAGGTCAATCTAAATATACTTCCCTTATGATCCTATGATGTATTAGTATGCATGGTCTGGCTGGAAAAATATGGTTTTGTCATAAATTTCTTAGAGAAAATAGTGAGTTGTGTGATTTCAAATGGGAAAACTCAATTAATTAGAGGCATACCTAAAACCATATCAATTAGACAAATTACATCTTTACAAATAAAAAAGAGTGCATGAAAAGGGTGCCAAATTTTTATGATTCATGTGGAAACAAATGTATAGCAAACAGAAGTGCAAAACTTAGAGACTTTTCTAGTCATTAAAGAATTTAGAGATGTTTTTCTAGAGGAAATTTGGGGTTACCTCCCCATAGAGATATAGATTTTTCCGATGATTTGGTACCAGGGGTGACCCCAGCATCTAGAGCTCCTTGCATGATGAGTGCACCTGAATTTTTAGAGCTAAAAATGTAGTTACAAGAACTACTGGACAAAGGTTATATGCAGCCTAGTGTATCACCAAAGGGGGCTCCTGTGTTGTTTTTAAAAAATAAAGAAGGCACATTTAGAATGTGCATCAATTATCGGCAATTAAACAAGTTAATCATTAAAAATAAATACCCATTACCCCGCATTAATGATTTGTTTGATCAAGTGAGGGGAGCAACCATATTTTAAAAAATTGATTTAAGGACCGGGTATCACAAGTTGAGAATAAAGAATGCAAATATTCATAAAACAACTTTTAGGACCAGATATGATCACTACGAATTTATAATGTTACCATCTGGTCTTATTAATGCACCAACAACCTTTATGCGCCTAATGAACAATTCCCTTAACAAGTACCTTGATAAATTTGTACCAGTATTTATAGATGACATTTTGGTGTATTCCAAGAATGAAAAAGAACACAGGGAGCATATGAGATTAGTGCTGTAAAATTTAAGAGAAAATCAGTCATATGCTAAACTTAGAAAATGTGAGTTTTATAAGGACAAAATACAATATTTGGGTCACATTATTTCAAAGGAGGGATTGTTTGTTGATCCTAAGAAGGTTTGGGCTATTTTGAATTGGCCCATACCTAAGGATGTGTCAGTTGTCCACTCATTCATGGGAATCACGAGATATTACTGAATATTTATGCAAGGATTCTCTAAACTAGCTTATATTATTACATCCTTACAGGAGAAGGGAACAAAATTTGAGTGGACAACCAAATGTGAGGAAATATTTGATAAATTGAAACATTTACTTACAATGGCTCCTATTTTACAGATTTCATATCTGAATAAAGAATTTATTTTTGCACAGATGCTTGTTTGGAAGGATCAGGGGGAGTTTTGATGCAGGAAAATGCAGTAGTAGCCTACGAGTCTCGGAAGTTGAAAACACGTGAAAAGAATTATGCAGTATATGATATAGAGTTATTTGCAGTTATACCTGCTTTAAAGATGTGGATGCACTACCTATTAGGAAAAAAAATTATTTTGGTAACAGATCATATCATCCTGAAATATTTTTCTAGCCAACCAAATCTTAATGTTAGATAGGCTAGGTGTCCAACTTCTAATAGTGAATTCTAGTTTGAAATTAAACACATAAATGGAAAAGAAAAGAAAATTGCAGATGCATTAAGCAAACATTCACATGCCATAATGGGGATATCCATTAGCAGTATTAGAACATATTTTTTAGATCAGACTAAAATTCCATTCCAAACGACCATAAATACCTAGAAATTCAACAAAAATTGCAGCAAATAGAAATTCTAGGTTATGTAGAAAACTCTGAAAATTTGTTAATCTACATAAATATATTGTATGTCCCCAATGTAAGTGCTTCAAAACATTTGATATTAGATGAATATCATACAAAACCATATGCGAAACACCCTGAGTATCAAAAGATGGTAACAGCACTAAGAAAAAAAATTGGGCAGGCATGAAAAAAGAGGGGGCGAAATATTTATCAAAATGCTTACAATGTCAATAGGTAAAGGTAGAACACCAACACCCCACTGGATTGTTGAATCCATTGTTTGTCCCTAAATGGAAATGGGAAGTGATCTCCTTTGACTTCATCACAGGATTACCAAGGACCAAAACACAACACGATTCCATTATGGTGGTAGACACCTTAAGTAAAGAGACACATTTCGTACCTGTACAATCCACTTATGGGACATCACATATTTCTAATATTTTCATGAAAGAGATTTTCCGACTAAATGGAGTGCCAAAGATGGTGGTGTCAGATAGGGATTCTAAATTTACCTCCAATTTTTGGAAAGATTTTCTTTGGGGTATGGGAATGCAGCTAAATTTCAATACAACATACCACTCTCAAACGGATGGTCAAACCAAGAGAAGCAATTAGATTCTAGAGGATATGCCAAGAATTTATGTAATGGATAGACCCACCAAATGCAAGGATTTTCTGCACTTAGCAGAATTTTCTTATAACAATTGTTATTGAGATTCAATAAAAGTGAGTCCTTTTGAGGCCATGTATGGTCGAAAATGCCATACACCTCTCAGTTGGATTCAGCCAAAAGACAGATTAATATAAGACCATACACTTTGTAGGAAATGGAGCAAGTGATATGCAGGATTAGACAAAACATAAAAAAATACCCAAGATAGGTAGAAGAGCTATGCAAATGGAAAAATAACAGACAAGGAATTTAAGATTGGAGATCATGTTTACTTAAGGGTGAAGCCAAGGAAAAGTGACTTAAGAACTGGAACCTATACAAAACTGGCACCATGATTTTGTGGACCTTTTGAGATTTTGGACAGAGTTGGACCAGTAACTTGTCAACTAGAACTACGTAGTCATATTAAAGTGCATAATTTTTTTCATGTATTTTTGTTAAATAAATATGTACATGATGATTCTCACATAATCGATTGGAGTTTGATACAGGTGTAACTATAAGGAGACTTCTTGGAAGATCCACACCATATACTAGATCAGAAAGAGACCTTTCTCTGGAATCAAGTTGTCATTTGGGTTTAAGTGTAGTGCAAACACTTTGCCATCAAAGAGGGCACATGGGAGTGGGAGGATGATATGCGATAGACCTATCCAGCATTTTTTCAGAGGGAAGCAACTGAGGAATGAACACTGAGAAGGTGTAAATAAAAATGGGAAGAAGATGTAATATCTCTTTGTTTCTGTAATAATGTTTTTTTACTTAAACTGAATTATGTTAGTTTGATGGAGGAAAGGGCATGATTGGTTAAAATGAAAATGAACAGTAAAGTGGTTATGATTTAATAAGTAAATTTTATTAATAAAAAAAAAAATTTAGAACTACTTGTTAATGAGACACTAGAGTTAAGAGATTTTTGCCAAAAAGTGGAAAAGTCTCATTGATAAATGACATTGAGATAAATATTCTATAAGTGGGACTCCCAGATAAGATTTAATGAGATAGGAGATAAAGATCCATTAAATCACTTAGATGGAGAAAAACGTTGGGGTATAATAAAGCACCACGAGAGAGAAAAGTAGGCTTTGAAGAAAAAAGAAAAAAAAGGCCTAGGCAAGTGGGTTGGAAGACTCACAAAAGTGGGATGTCGCTAAGGAAAGTATGCTATGGAAGAAAATGTATACAAATATATAATCAAGGAATCAAAGGGGTTGTTGATTCCATTGGAAACTAATATCAACTCAGGGGAAACTAGTGGATCAGTTCATGGTTGGGAGCATAGTGTGCTCTCCAAGTGCAGTTTTTGTGGCGATTACAATTAGGAAATATGTTCATGTTTATTTTCTAATGAATGGTGTAATCTGTGAATAAAATTGGAATAGATTTTAGTATTAATGTGATGAAAAATTTATATATGTGCTTATGATGTGATTAAAGAAAAAAATTAGGGTGGATTGAATTGGTCCAAATGTATGAACTGATATGGTATCTTATCTAAAAGTTAGTAATATGTGACAAATTTTATTATCGATATATATATATATATATATAATATATATTATATATAGAGAGAGAGAGAGAGAGAGAGAGAGAGAGAGAGAGATGGAACCCTATAAAATGTTGATGTAGGTAGTATTAAGATTTTGTTTCATGGTCAAGTAAATGAAGGCGAATCGAGTATCCCAAGGATAGAATAATCGATGTATGCTCAGAAAATCAAAATTTCTATATAATTAGAACGATTCTTCTCTTTAACAAAAAAAAAAAATAGGAATATTAGAAAAAAAATTGGTGTGATTTTAGCACTAAATAAATCAATTAGAGGTAACAATGATAAGGCCAAGAATATAATAGAGACCGAGACTATTAGGAATTCAAACAATTAGTCAGAATACTTAGGATTTCTTTTCCAGGTGGATCTCAACAGATATTCTTCAACAATGTAACTTTGAAATGGGAACTATAAACTCAAAATAGGAACTCTAGCCAAAAACCCCAAAAAAACATGAAAAACAGTACTTCCATCTACGAGCTTTAC
>APFE030713003.1:0-33255 GCA_000404065.3 Pinus taeda
CTGATAGAGAGAGCCCTCTCTGACTGCAGCTGGGCTAGAAGCTGCAGCCCAAAGATTGGTTAGTGGTTACCCCGGCCGTATTCTCTTAGGAGTCAAGAGAACAACCTGGGTGTTAACACCCATCCGACGGCCCGTGATGATTTAGGAAGTGCCCAAAATCTGAACATTACCCACTTGAAATGGGTTGTTTTTCGCTGGCCCCCCAAGGCGACATGGTGCTCAATCAATGGAATTGGGCAGCCTCCCTACAATACCACCAAGCGCCCAAAAGTTGTGAGAAGCAAACCAGTTACCTTCAACCCACTACACACCAAAACTGCCACTATTGACTCCATTACACGACAAATGGTCACTGTACACCTGTACCCGCCAAATTGACTTTCGCGCATAAATCCAAAAAATCCCCAAATCATTGTTATTATCATTGTTTTCAACTTAAAACTTCCATGCACACGTCTGTGAATGTCCAAGTTGTCAACCTACGTACAATTGCACATTGAAGATGCTAAAGAGCTCACAAATTGCCTTCTAGCTTGCTTAAAGTTTTTTCAACCATTCACAATTGCCATTCACCTAGTTCAGACCTAGTTTCTTCAAATTCCAGGTATTTAAGCTAGAATCCATTGAAAACCCTTTCAATTTCTGAACCAGTCACTAAGTTTTCTTAATTGAAATTAAAGGGAAACACTGGTAGCCAAAACCCACCTGGAATTGACTCACCTTGCCCTAAAAAATTGAAAATTTACCTTCCACATTTTTAAAACCACAAGAACTAAGGATGGTTGCTCCAATTTCCATGGATGTCAGACCAATTTCCACTCCACACCTAGACTTGGATCACCTTCCACTTGCTAATAAACATTTTCAAGTCAAGGACACCTCTGTTCTTGAATGCCCTATCAACCTATACTGCCGATATAGAGACCAATACCTAAACCATGTTGATAAAATAGGCCTTTGGGAGTCTAATTTTCCCAAGTATTAATTCCCCGAGGTGCACACCCTTCCAGAAATTGTCCATTATTGCCATACAAAGTACATCCCTAGCCAAAGAGAAGTGATGTCCCCAGACCAAATTGTACCTTTTACCATCATTTCTGAATCAATTAATGAAATGATGCAACTTCAACCAAGACAAAATTTAACCCCTATTTTAATTGGAGACCTATTAGACCATTTCCCCAAGCTTACCACTGCCAAACTTGCTAAGATGTTTCAAACTTTCATCAGGGAGGAAAACCATATCCTAGAACAACAGCTAAAAATTCCTTTTGAGTCAGTATAATTCAACTCAGTGGGAGTCAAATTCTTACTTGTATAGTAAATGGCGTAAGGAAACAAATATTTTTGTCCCAATACAGCTCCCAGAGCTGTATCTGAAGCATCTGTGGAAATATGGAAAGGGAGTTTCCAATTTGGACCTCTTAAAATAGGTGCTTCAAAAATTTTTGCTTTCAAGGTTTCAAATACTAATTGGAAATCAGGATTCCAACTGAATTCACAATCTTTTGTAAGGAATTTGAAGAGTGGAGATGCTATTTTAGTGAATTTTTCTATAAATCTTCTATAGTATCCTATAAATCTTAGAAAACTTCTAACATCCTTTTGGCAATTTGGAATTGATAACTTAGAGAAGAATTCAACTATAGATTTGTCAACTTTAATCCCATCTTCTAAAATGTGATGTCCTAAAACAATACCTTCTGTAAACATCATAAAACATTTTTCATGGCTTAGTGAAAGGTTTGTTTCTTTACATCTTTTAAGAACTTTTTCCAAATTTTCCAAAGATTCTTCAAATGTGTTTCCATAGACTGTAAAATCATCCATATATACCTCTACACAATCATGTATCAGATCAGAAAAAATTCCTAATACTACTCTTTGGAATGTTGTTGGTGCATTACATAATCAAAAAGGAAGTACTTAGTAGGCAAAAGTTCCCCATGGACAAGTAAATGTGGTTTTATCTTGATTCTTAGGTGTTACCTGGATTTGATTATAACCACTAAAACCATCCAATAATGAGAAATAATTCTTACCTATTAATGTATCTAATACTTGATCTATAAAGGGTAAAGGAAAATGATCTTTAAGGGTTGCTTTATTCAATTCTCGGTAATCAATGCACACCCTCCATTTACAATTCTTTTTAGGCATAATTACCAAAGGAGAAACCCATTGGCTCTCTGAAATTGGGTAAATGAAGTTTACATTCAGTAATTTTTGGAGCTCTTCTTTTACAGTCTCTAGAAGATTTGGATTCACCCTTCTCTGAGGTTCTCTGATAGGTCTACTATTTTCCTCAATATAGATATGATGGATACAAGTCTTAGGATCAATGCCTTTCATGTCGGTGTATTCCCATGCAAATGTAGCAGAATGTTTTTGTAATGTTTTGGTTAGCTCTTCTTGTTGTAGTTTCTCCAAGATTTTGTTTATGTTCAATGTCCTACCTGGAAAAATTTTGATTGTAGAGCTACCAAACTCTTACATAGAATAGAGAGACATCTGCCTAGATGAAAAGTATTCAACATTATATTTTTCTTGAAATTGTGCATGATCATATTCTGAAGATGTTTCAAAATTTTTAAATGTATTCAAAATTTGACTATCTTCACTAATTTTTGAAATAGTAAAGAGAGGTTGAATATCATCTTCATCATCAATCCATTCCTTGTCATCTATATCTGTGATTGCTTTTTCTGGAGGATAAAAAGTAAATTTCTTTGTTGAATTACCATTAGAAATATACATGTCACCAGATCTACAGCTAATAAAAGCATCAGCTGTGGCTAGCCAAGGTCTTAGTAATATGAGTAGGTTTCCTCCTAGATTATTATTGGGAGTTAAGATTATGAAATCAATAGGATATTCCCAATAATCTAAGGATACTAAAATATCGTCTAATACAACATCTGGTTTGATTACTGATCTATCTGCAAGTTGCAGTAAGGTAGGTGTGTAAAGAAGATTAGGAAGTTTAAGTAGCTCCATAGTTTGTCTACTCATAATTTTTATTGTTGGCCCTAAGTCAATCAATGTATTTGGACTTTCAATTCCATTTATATGTGTCTTGACAGTTATACTTCCTATATCCACATATTTTTCTAAGGCAATTTTTCCCATCATTATGTCTACTATTTTTCCTACCAAGTGAATTATTTTTGTTTCTTTTTCTTTTCTTCCTAGCCTTTTTATACTCAACTCCTTTATTGTTTTGGCTAGGATAGGAATTTCTCTAATGTCTTGTATAAAAGGAATTTTAATACAAAATTTTTTCAATTCATCTAGAAAATCATAGTTGGGCAATAAGATCTATTTTTCTAACCCTCTATCAATTTGTAATCTTTCAGGAAAAGGAGGTGTAGAAGTAGATGTTGGTTGCTCAATGATAGGAGTTGTGTTCACTGGTTCTTTTTCTTTTCCTTTTTCAATGTTTTGGTTTTGGAGAGATGTTCCCTCAAAACATTTATTGATTTTTAAAGAATCCTCCTCAGAAATATCTTGTTCTTGAATAACTACAGAAGGTCTTTCCTTTTCTAATATCCTTCTAGATCTTAGTGCACATCATTAAGATCTAGAGGAGTAATCATGTCAGTTGGAAATTGTTGTCCTTCTACCATGTAAGCATTCTGAGGGTTTTTATTGTTGGGGTTTGGTAATGGTTGGGCAGGTCGCTGATTTGGTTTCTGCTGAAATGGTAGTAAGAGTTGGGGATTTTGGTTTTGTTGCGGAGGTTGTTGTGGAAATGGAAATGAAAGTTGAGGGTTTTGATTTTGAAGTTGCAGCTACTGATTTTGTTGCTAATTATGTGGGGGGGGGGGGGGGGGGGGGGATTCAGATAGGATGTAGGATATTGATAATATTGAGCAAATATCCCACAAGGATTTTGTATCCCTTGTGCCCACTATTGAGATTGAGGTTGAGGTTGAGGTTGAGGCCAAGGTTGTAGCCAAGAATTCCAGTTTGGTGGGGGTTGAAGATGCATTTGATTGTAAATCCCTGATTTTGTGTCCCCAACCAAGGTTTTCTTGTAACAAAACAAAAAGATTCTATAGAATTTGGGACTGTTTCCTCTTGAAACACAGCCTTAAGACCTTGGATTGAAGGACAACTCTTGGTCTCATGGCTTTCCAAACAAAACATACAAGTTTCTACAATTTTTGTGTATATAGGACATTCCCTTAGAGCATGTTTTTTTCTGCATTTTGGACAAAAATGGCTAAAGCATTAGCCTCTGTTTTCTGCTCGTTTTGAATTTTAAGGGTATCTAGTTGCTCACTAAGGCTCCCTAGAATGTTAGCTTTAAACTCATCAAGCATATTTCCAATTTCTGCCCTACTTACAGATCCAATTGCAGATTTGTTTGCTCTAACAAGAGAAGGATCTCTCGGCCCTTTCCCTGTTTTAGATTTTCTTCTTGAGAGATGAACACATAATTCTCCTATATCACTCAATGGAAGTTGAGAGACGTCTCCCTTTCCCATCATTTTAAGAATATCTATCCACTCATCTCCAATCGATTTTAATAAAAGATCTTTCAAACTTTCTTCATCTAAATTGTTCATATTTGCTCTTTTCAAATTATAGTTGAATCTCTCAATAAAATATTCTAAGTTTTCATCGTCTCCTTGCATCATTTTGAACACCTCATCTTTATGATTGGTAGGCATGCAATAATCCAAGTACCTCTCCAAAAATGCCTTTTTCATGTCATTCCATATTCTAATGGATTGAGTGACTAACCCCATGAACCATTTCAAAGCATCTCCTTTTAGTGTTGAAAGAAACAATTTAAGTTTTTGAGAGTCTTCTAGATAGTCATAAGTTCTACACAAGACTTCAAACTCAAACAAAAATGTTTCAGGGTCCTCACTTCTCAACCCATAGAAGTTTGGAAGGACAGAAGGTGAATTTGTTTTCATTGTGGCATGTGTTTCCTCATCCACTATAGGGAATCCAAAAGAGTTATCTATTTCCCTATTTCCTCTGCCTCCTCCATTATTACCTCTACCTCCTCCATTATTTCCTCTACCTCTCCCTCTACCCCCTCCTCCAAACAGTGAGAATTCTCCATCTTGTTCCTCTTCTGCCATTATAGTTTCTTCAGAATCAATATAGGGTTCAACTTGTAAGGTTATTCCCTCTTCCTTTTGTTCTTCTATTAATGGACTATGGGAGAGAGGTTCTATTTCTTCTTCTCCACCACGTACTCCTAATTCTTAAACTATAGTGGGATCTCTTGTGGAGGTAAGAAAAACTATCCTTGTTGTTGGAGATTTGAAATTTTTCTCCCCTAGGACAGTCTTGGTAGAAGAAGTAGGAGATTCTTCTGATTGGATTTCTACCCTTGGAATTTCAGCAGTCCTATCACTGCGAGTATGAGTTTGAAATGGAGGTGTTTCTTTTCTTTCTCTCGGTGGAGTGGATGGTGTTGTAGGAATCAAACTTCTACCCCTAGCTATAAATATACCACTAGAGTCTCTTTCTCTATGCATGTCATTTTTTTTTATTGTAAGAGATAAGGCTACCAAGTTACACTTCCCCGACAACAGCGCCAAAATGTTTGGTCAATTTAGTGTTCTAAATTTATTTACATAAATTATCAATCCAAGTATCATAAACTGATGAAGTGTAGTGAACTGTTTGTGCTAGATGACCCTTCTTACTTCGTTGTTTTTATGTTTTATGTTATTTTGGGGGCTTTTGGGTCCTTTAATCTCTAATGATGCACAATGTAACTATCAAAATCTTAAATCTAACTTCTGTAAGGACTGCTAAAAATCTAAAAATAAGAAACTAAAGAGCTTAAGGAAGACTTGAGAGCAAAGTTTAAGCAAGAAAAGAAAACAGAGTTTCTATTCTCGTTTTATCATTATTCCCAAATCATGATCTTAAAAACTGAAACTGAAATTGCAACTAGTGTCTAATCTATCATAGAAACAAAGTTAAATGAAATACTTAATTACCCCGCCTCTCAATTTTGGGAGAAAATCTCCTTGTGATGGCATTTGAGGATTTATGTACTTCATTATTCTAAGAGAAAATAAATGCAAGAATGCAGAAAAGACTCATTGCATGAATGAAGTATTCAACCACTTAGTTTAAGATGAGATATCAACTAGGAGGGCTCTTCAGAAACATTCATTAACACCATGAGTCAATAAATTAGCAATAAAATGACAAGAACAGTAATGGAACTAATCAATCTATTTGAAAATTGAAAGACTAGTAAAGTAGTAAATGAAGTAAACTAAATTATACTACTAAATCTTCTAACTGCTGATAAAAATTATAAAGAAATTAAGCAAGAAGAAACTATTCTGCACTAAAAGAAGCTATTCTACATTAGTGAGAAAATGATAAAAGTTCCGTTATAAACAAGGTTAGTACGAAAATGATTATGAACACTGTGATGAATTTATAGTTTAACTAGAAAAGACAAAACAAAATGAAATAAAACCTCATTCAATGCAGGGGCCCTCTACAACTGATTAGGTTATGCATACTTAATCAATCTCCAAGAAACTCTTTCAGATATCCATAAAACACACGGTCTTCATATTAAAAACAGGGAAATAAGTTTCAAAATTACAAAGTGATAAGTCTGTGCTTAATACATGAGGAAATTCAAACTCCTTCCGAGTCCTTTACAACTGATATTTAGAGAAAAATCCTAACTATCCTTTGAGAGAGTTTAGCTACAGGTGCTCCATGTATTACAATAGTTCTACGTCAATGGATTGAACAACTACATGTGACTTTAAGTTAGCAAGGTAGTTGCTTGAAACAATTATCACAGGTGGCTGGTTCAAGTAAATGCTACAACAAAAGTTGTCGGATTTATTAAATAGCGATGAATAATGGACACAGAGTCCTATTGCTCCTGGGTTTCTTCATTTGACTCCACCTTTGACTGTGGTCTTGAGATGGTTTCTTTGTTGACTTGGGTTGGTTGACTAGGATAGGATCTTTGTCATGATCATTCCAGAGATGCCCATGTGGCCAGTTTCCTTGTTTGACACCTATAACTTGTTGAAACATGAAGGTAGTTGTGGAATAGCTGATTAGCTACGAAATAGGCTACGTTTTGTAGCTAAAAGGAAAAAATTTATTCAAACAACAAAACATAAAAGTATAACATGTAAATCACTAAATGTCATCCTTAAGGAAATAAATACTAGTCATTGATGATAAGAATGCATTTTTTTCATGGAAAAACAAAGAAAAGGGATGAGAAGAGTTGCTAGGGAAAGAGTATTTTTGAGGCTCAACACTTTCTTTCATATAATAAAACTAAATCATTTGCCTTGGAGGTGCACAGTTTGATGTGTCGATCGTGCCATGCCTTTTCGCACTCCTTTTTAACTTGTTGATGGAATCTAGTTAGAAATATATCCTCTTCAATATCTGTCAGTTACATGAGCCTCTCCTTTGAGGCTTCGTGATCCACCATTCCTATGAATGCCACTATGCATATACTAGGTGTAATGTACTCCAACAACTTCATATAGTGTACGCGATAAACCAACCTAGATGGAATCTATCCAGTCAACTTCTTCCAAGTCATTCTATAAGCCCATAGCACTATGGGTATGCGCACATCCCAGTCATTTCTTTGAGCATTGCAAACCATTATTAGTGTGCTCTCCAATATTTTATTAAATGCTTCCACCATCCAATTAGCCTGTGGATGATATGGCTTGCTCTTCTAATGGTAAACCTGAACTTTCTCTGTCATCATGCCAATCGTCTCATTAAGAAAATACGTACCGCGATCACTCATTAAAATTTTTGGACAACCAAACCTTGTTAGCTCGTACTCAAAGATGGTTTTTTTTGTTGTCGCACTTGTACAATCCTTCATAGGATACACCTCCACCCATCTAGTTAAGTACTCAATTACGATGATGATGTACAGCACACCTATCTTCTTTATTAGATGCTGAATTGGTCCCACAAAGTCAATCGCCCACTTCTTGAAGGGTTGTAATGATATATGTGGATTCAACAGAAGCTCATCCCTCCACGAGGGTCTGCCAGTCCTTTGCAATGCATCAAATGCCCTACAATATGGTTTTGAATCCTTATGTAGTGTTGGCCACCACAACCCCGTGCGTAGAATATTTTTCACTATTTCTTTTCCTCCATAATGTTCTCCCATGGCTCCACCATGAGCCTTAGTGAGGATTCTCTTTCATTAAAACTCTAGCACATAACGTTGCAATATTTCATCTGATCACATTTTGTACAAGTGACCTGCAATGACAAAAACGTTTTTCATGCGCACCACCAATTCCATATTCTGTTGACTTGTATATTCTTCAGAAGCCATTCCTATTGTTAGGAAGTGTATAATATCTTCAAAGTGATTGTCCATGATGTGCACTGCAAAGAGCTACATTTAAGGCAGTCCTTCCTCCAAATTAGTAGGCTCTTCTCCATTTTCAATGCGTAACAGATGATCCGGTCATGCATTCAATTGTCCTAGTTTCACAATGACTTCAAAATCATATGCCTTGAACAAAAACAACCACCTACATATCTTTCCCCCCAACATAGTCTTGCTGACCAAGTATTTCAATGTAGAATGGCCTATATACATCTTAAAATGTCTGCCCAACAAATAATGCCTGAACTTCTGGAGCACGTACATCATAGCTAATCCTTCGCGCTCTCTAGTGGAATAATCTTTCTCATATTTGGACAGCTTCCTACCTGTGAATACTATAGGATGATCCAAGTCCCCTTCACTGGCCGGGGTCAGTACTACTCCTAGTGCAATACATGATGTGTCCACATGCACATGATATTCCTTCTTCCAATCCAAGAAGACTAGGATTATTGCGGTGACCATTTTCTCCTTTAGCACATCCAAGACCTTCTGACATTTTTCATTCCAACAGAAAATAACATCCTGCTATAACAACGTTTCCATCGACACGGTGATCTAGGCATAACTCTTGATGAATTTCCTATATTATCTCGTATGCCCCAGCATTACGCACAACTTTTTCATACTCCTTGGTGCCCCCAAATTGATTATGACCACGATCTTCATAGGGTCTACCATCAAGCCTTGTCTACATACCACATGACCCAACAAGTGCCCAAAAGGGACATAAAACAAATATTTCTTCAGATTGAGCATGATCTGATACCTCTGGCATGTATCTAGCATCAAGCGCAAACTTGCCACATGGCACTTTACCAATCCAAACACTATCCAATCATCAAAGTATACCTCTAGAAATTTGTGAATGAAGTCCTTGAATGTTGCGATGATAATGTACAAAAAGATTGTCGTCGTGTTATTCAACCCAAATGCATCACCGTATACTGAAAGCATCCCCACTCAATCTAATCTAATAATCACCCTATGAGTGACATCAGTTGAATATTTATTAAACATAGGTATTAAAGACTCATGTGCTGGTGTGTGTTATGTGTTATTGAAGAAACAGATCGATCAGATTGCCAATACATAGACAATAAAATGGAAATACAGTAGAGAAATATAGTAAGAAAACAAAAAAACACAAGAATTTTAATAAGGAGTTCACCCTATTTTCCAGGGCTACGTGTCTAGTCCAACTTTCAGTGGTGGCCTTGTTTTATTGTGCCTTTAAGTAGAGAATTACAATATAGGGACTCAATGTGAGTTCTCCTAAAGCAAGTTTTGCTTGGTAGGGTGTGTTATAGACATATTTGGGCACTACAACCCCAATCACATATGTCCATAAAACAAGGGATTATAGGCCCCTAAAAGTATTGTTTCATACCCTAAAGGAACAAGGTCAGCTGATTACATCATTTTCCAGAAGTTCTCCCTGAAAAACTGCTCAGAACTGGTCAAAATTGGACCATACAGACTGCTCCATGCCAAGGGTATGATGCATCTCACTTGTTACACATAGAGGGTGTGATGCATACTGAAAATCCCTTCTGTAGGGTGTGATGAGTGAGAGCAGATAAATGGCAAAGGAAGTTCTCTAGGTGGAAACCTAGAGAATCTTCTAGAAACTATTTATTTGACACTTGCCTCTCTAAATTTTCCCAAGGATGAGTAAGAGATCATGAAATCTCCAAGTGGAACCAAGAGCTATCAGAGAAATGACACTAATCAAAATCTGAGAAGCTAACTCACCCACCTACAACTATCTATATATGGATCCCTCATACTAGAGATCTAGAGGTGGAATTTTGTATTTTGTAAGGAAGTGTTGTTGGTTTCTCTGTGAAACCTCATAGTGTTGGGTGATCTAGCTTTTCATGAGGTGAAGAGAGCTTTCATGCTGGGAGGATGGAGTTGGGTTAGACCAATGGCTTGTAATCCTCTATTCTACTACTTCTATCAATAAATCTATTTGAGTTTTCCTCCATATTCTTATATATTTCTGAATCTTGTATTGACATATGCATTTTTATGGTTAATATATATTTGATCCTATATTGTTTATGGTTATAGATCTCTATGCTTTGATGGTATTATGTTGCTTTGACTCTATAGGTGTTTCTTTGAAGTGAGACAAGTGAGGAAGGAGTGGCAAAGCTCTATCAAAGGAGGGAGGAAACAAGCAAGGAGCCAAGCAAAAGACTGAGGTTGGTACTCTCTTCTTCTCTCTCATCTATCTCTCATAAAGGAAAACACAAGTAATTTTAGTTTTCTTATTTCTAAGATAGCTACCCGTCTTAGTGGGACTAGCAGCTCTGAATGAACACTAGTTTTCCCAATAACAAAATGGCAACTCGGTTGGGGAGAGAATAATTTGGTTTTTAGTCACTGTTGTTTGCTTTATAAACTACAAATGGAGCCTAAAGTTAAGCTAGCTAGCCTTCAAACTACTTTTTCTATGCAACTGCAAAGTAGATCAACGTTGCTTCAGTCAATCTTCAGGTTAGTTTATGAACTGAACATCTGACTTGCAAACATCCTAAGTGCCCTAGTGGTAGCTCAAATAACCTCATTAGATTAGCCCCTATACTTTATGTTTACTGCCTATCATAAGCTTAGCCTAAATCCCTGAACTAAGCTACAAACTGTGAGAAAAAAACCAAACTCTGTCTCGTCCTTGGACCATTGCACTGTCTCTCATTGGAATTTTGGATGCATCACACCTCCCATGTGCTGCAGGTGATATGCACCCTTTTTTCCCTGTGTTACAGGTACAATGATTAGGTGAAACAATTTATGCTTCTAGATTTTGGTTTTCTCTTCATTTTCTTCAGCTTTATTCAGTATTTTTGCTATCCGTGATCAATATATCACTGTTGAAACTCTCTTCCTTTGCATTATTCAACCTCCATTGATAAATAATTCTGAATTTTTTAATGTATTTTTCATCATTTATAGTTCTCCTTTGCAAACAATAGCTTAATTGAACTGTCGTCTTTTGATTTGAAAGTGTCGCAAGTGTCATTTTCAGTCAAAGAAAAGAGTGTCATAAAGTCTTCCTCTTTTAGATAGTCGATTACACTTTTGTTATTGTATTTGATTTGAATCATCAATTCTCTGAAGTGTCGAAAGTAGATTTCAAGTCAAAATTCAAAGTGTCGTCTTAGTCTTCCTTTCGTTTTTGAACAAGACATTGCTAAAGTGTCGCTTTGACAAAAGATAGTTCAGATCTGTACTTAGTTTTCTTTTTGTCATTCTCACATTAAGGAAACTGAAAAACAAATACATGCATGTGATTTTGCATTTATACTGCATGTGGAAATTGATTTAGGACAATGCATCTTAGTGTGTGCTCTCTGCTCTATGTCGAAAGGATTTTACTTCTCTTTCCTTAGTAGCTAGGATTTTCACTGCAAAAAGAAAGTAAACGAATGTTTATCATCTTAGATTGAATATTTAGGAATTGTATATCTACATCACGCAGTGAACCTTAAAGGAAAACTTCTTAAGAAAGACCAACTATAAAATAAACATCAATGAACATAAAAACACTTTGGAACCTAACGCACACCGTCTAGAAGTCTAGGCTAGAGATGTATTCCGACGTCATACAGCCTGGTGTTACACTAAAATTTGTCACCATGACTATTTGCAGTTAGTATGGCTCCATCAACTGTCATACTATCTTCCTTGGCAAGTCTCATACCTTTGCTCTCCATGTCAAACTTCAAGAAAGAGAGAAAGTCTTTAAAAATCTATTTATCTCTGGGTACGCAGTTTCTCTCAGCCTTACCTGTGTGTACGCAACCCAAGTTCACAATACCTGCGTACCTGTACACTCTGTATGTAAAGGGGTGGGTGCGTACCCCTGTAAAGGCCAAAAGGCGCGAGTTTCATCTTAAAAAAGTTACTTGTGGTCATTTCTAGAGCATTCTAGAAGCTTGTTCGATGTGTATTGAGCGCCTCCAAATGGTTCATGTATCCCTATGAAAGAGGAACTTATCCCATCAAGAGGGGAGCTACCCCATCCAAAGAGGGGCTTATCCCATTGATGGTGGACCTGATTAACTTCCTCTAGAGCACTATAAATATAGGCATTGGGCCAGAAGGAGGGAGGTTGAAAGCTGAATATTCCAAAGGGTAGATGCTGCTGGAATTAGGACTTCCTTGTAGAAGCTTGTGAGGAGAGATTCCCATCCTTTCTTGTTTCATTTGGAAGTGGGTGAGCTTATCAAAGTAAAGGAGAACTCTTGCTGGACCCTAGGAGGGACCTGCACAACACCAAGGCTTAGGTTGTAATGGTTTCTTTTGTTTCCTATTAATACAAATAAGTCCATTCTTCTCAAAAATTTGTTATTTATGAGTTGTTTCATATACTCCTTGGTCTGTATGTTAAATATGTTTTATTTTATGAGATATTCAGGTGCTATTTAATCGTTTGATTGTTAGTGAATGCAGGTTTCGGAGAGAAGGAGGAGCTCATCCGGATCGACGAAGCTGGACTACTACAACAACGTTGGACTACAGGTAGGATCTAAACACTTGATTTCTTATATGGTAAATGCATATTTAGAGAAGGATTGTTCTTAATTGTCTTGTTTGTCACTAGAAAGCCTTAAGCTTCTAGGGAGGTTGGTTTTGTCTGCAAAATTGACTCTTTCCACCTGACAAAATGGTGACCATACTAGGGAACTCCATTGATGTGAATGATTTTTCGTTTGTGTGAAACTTTGATTTGAGAAAAGTCATTTGTTTTTTGGTTTTTGGCTATTTGACTGTGTATTTGGGTGGGCTAGCTTAGGGTTAAATTAGATTTTAGTTTTTCTTGGTTTTTCCAGTAGTACGCACCCTCTGCGTTGAGCACAGTGCATACCTATACGCACTACAGCTTTGTGCATAGAGCGGGCCCGCACCTGTCTGAACAGGTCGCCTGCGTACCCTGTCAAAACTTTAGAAAATTCCAATTTTTCCATTTTTCCTCTTAGATTTTGTCTATTAATTTTTGCTGCCCAGATCCACTGGTTACCTGTTAGAGATCTTCACCTGAACTTGTTTCGTTAGCGTCAAGAGTTTTAGTGGAATTCATAGAAGTTCTAGCCCTAGGGTTTGATTTTTGCATTGGTCCTGTAGTGAATTTGGCTTTAGAAGTTGTGAAACCTTGGATCTCTCTAGTTTTATCAGTCTTCTTAGGAGTCGGACCTATCATAAAGTCTACCTGTGTGAGCAACCTACCTTTGTGTTGTCTCTTTGCGGAATTTCGAGGAAGCTTGTTGATGGAGTTGTGAATTTCATTCTTGAGAAAAAGAACAAAAGAGTTTGATTTTTGTTTTTGACTGGTTTCTGATTCTGCATGAGCTGGTCCTTGGTTTGATTGTTTCCGAGTAAAACAACCTGGAATCATCTTTGTAGGATTTTTCCTCGTTAGATTTGCTTTTAGGTAAATTTCCTTTTGATTTGCTTTCGAGTGAGTGTTTCATAGATTTTTATAAATTTTGAGATTGATTTTTGTTAGAATAGTTTTATATGCTTTGTTAAATAGAAAAAATACAAAGACATCTCCTTTGAAAAGTTTGTTTTAAGTAGCATTTGAAGTATTTTGAAAGAGAAAAGAATTTTCGTGCAAGTAATGAGTGGTCATGTGTTGTATGCTTGGAAAAGATAAAGATATTCTTTCTTTGATTGTCTGTTAAGAAAGTTGCTTTTATCAATTTTTCATTTTCCAACTCTCTTAGCTAGGCAATTCATTGAAAAAGAAAAGTAGTGTAAATCATCCTAAGTGCATCTTTTTAGTGGATTTGAGTCGAGTCTACACACCATCAGTTTCATCTCCACTACCTTTTGTCTTAAAGAAAAGCCATAAAAATTAATGCTTAAAGTAAAATCAACTTAGTAATACTTTTCTTTACTAGGGCTCTGAAGCACCAATATAGATCAGGCTAGTGTCTTGGAGTAGGAGAGAGTAATTAACTCTCCAAGACAGAAAACCAAACAAGTAGCTTTATCTGTGGTACGATAAATCCAACTGTTGCATTTATACTCTGGGAAAGCTCCTCTTAAAGGAGAAGCACGAGCTTGTGTCCGAACCAGTGAGGGGATCAATCCTCCCTCATTGGGAACGATGCCAGACACGCACGTATTACAAACGATAAACCTCGGATTAACCATTGTGGAGGAGCCTGGGGTCACTTATCGGTAAACCTTGGATTATTGTCAAGGAGCCGGTAAGGGGATTGAGCTTGATACTCTGCCCTTGTGTGCTGTTGGAGCGTAGACTGCTCCCCCAGGTGTATTTGTTGCTGTTGGTAACCTTAGTGACCATTATCTTAGGATTCTACCCAAGGTGACGGTGGAGGGAAGATCCCACTGTACCTGGAGTAGACGTCGGCTAGACTCACTTGGATTTTCTGGGGGGGGTTCACTTCACTCGAGACGGTTAATTCTGTACTGAATTCTACGAGGTTGGGCTTCATCACCAACTAGTGTTTTCGGTCCGGAGAGCTTACTGTTTGTGTGTGGTTTGACGCCCTAGATTCTTTAGGCGTGTGTTTCAAATTTTATTTGTTCTTTAGCGACTTTAGGTGGTTTGCTTTGAGATTTTACTTTGTTTTCGTGTGTAGTAGTTAAAAGTTTTAGCTGTGGCTGAATTACCGAGACAATCCCGTAGACTTCGGGGCAAGTCACCTGAGGTTGTTACCGTGGCCGATTTGTTGAGGAAATCCCGTAGATTGCGGGGTGAACCTCCTGAAGATGTCCCGGGTCATTACGAAGGTTTGAAAATTCTTGTAACTCCTCCTAGTGGCAGTAGAGTAGGTTCACCTGAAGAAGGAGAGTCTTCATTGGTAGTCCATCCAGATTACCAAAGTCTAGAAACAGGTTATAATCCTGAAGCTGTTGCGATTTCCAAGCTTGCTGGTAGTTTTTCATCTACTAGTGATATAGGTGAAGAACCTGAAATATCTGAACCTGTTACTCCAACTTCTAGTGTTCCTGGTTCACCTAGGGTAGAACGAGTCATCACCGAAAATCTTCCTTATGGTTTGATTGCTATTGAAGAACTTGCTCCAAAAGAAGAAATATGCATTTCTTACCTTGAAGATCAACCTACTATTGATCTAAGAGAGCGTGAATCCATATTTTACAGTCCTCCTAGAAGTACTACTTGGTATCTTTCATTAACAAATTATTTAGACAACTCAGGGTCAAGTTTTTCTCCACCTCGTACTCCTTTTCCACCCGGAGGTTTCACTACTCCTGTATATATGTCTAGTCTGTCATCCATGTATTCCCAATCTCTGGAAGCCTATTTATACGACGGTCCATCTATTATTGCTGGGTATCAGTCCATTTCTGGTACTTTTTCAGGATCATCTCCTCGTCCTATCGAACAAAAGTCGTTAACTGGAAGTAGTGGTCCTAAACAATTGAGTGCAAAAGAAATTCTGATGATGTCAGGTCAACCTCAAGGAAGTCAGTTACTGCCTGGGGGGAAACCTCAAGGTACTCAATATGTGCCTGGTGGGCAACCTCAAAGTACTCAATATCTGCCTGGGGGGCAACCTCAAGGTACTCAATTTGTGCCTCGGGGCTAACCTCAAGGACAGTACATACCTACGGGACAGTAAATTCCTCAAGGTCAACCCCAGACCCAATATGTACCCAAAGGTCAACCCCAGTATCAGTGTGCACCCCAAAATCAATATCCTTACGTACCTCAAGGTCAACCCCAGTATCAGTATGTGCCTCAGGGTTATCAACCCCAAGTTCAGTATCAACCTCAAGGTTACCAACTGCCTTCTGGTCAACCGTATTATCAATATTACCCTCAACTCAGTTATGGACCTCAGTATCCTCAAAGTCAATACCCCGGAACGAATTTGGTGTGGGATCCTTCTGAAAATCAACAGGTTTTGCAACTGAATGTGCAGTCGTCATCCCAACCTGGACAAGCCGCTGGTCCATCTCAGCAACCCGTCCAGTCTATGACTCAAACTTCTGCACCTTCTGTAGTTTCTCAGGCTGGGCCTATTACACCTCGTACTCCACCTCAAATGTATGTTGCGACTACTACAACATCTTCTCCATCTACCCCGCCTTCTTTTGGAGTATCAGCAACTCCGGTTTCTACTGTTCCTGCATCTGCTCCTCAGACCTCTTTACCTCAGTCTGGATCTACGGTCCAGACTTCGGTCCAGATGCCTGTAGGAAGTACAGTTGTTACTTCTCAACCTCAATTTGTTCAACCTCCATACCAGGGACAGTACCAACCTCAATATGGTCCTACTGCGCAGCAACCAACCTATCAATATCAACCGTATCCTGGGTATACATATCAACAACCTCAACAACCCCAGTATGGTCCGGTTAATCTTGGTTTTCCGGGACGATACAATATCCCGAATGTGATTCCTATTCCAAGTTATCCTAGATATCCTCCACCTGGGGCTGGTTTAGTGACCCAGAGTTTTATGGATCCGAACCGGCAATTGCCATTTATTGCAACTTTGGATTTACCAGACTTGTCGCACCTAACGAACGATCTAATCAATTATCTTCCGTTTTGTCCGCCAATGCCGAATAAGTTGCCCAGTGACATACCCAAGTTCGAAGGTAAGTCTGGAGAGGACTCGTCGAATCATGTGATGACTTACCACCTCTGGTGTGCCTCAAATTCTATCTCTGATGATTCGATCCGCTTACGTCTTTTCCAGCGTACACTCATTGGTCTCACGGCCAAGTCGTACATTGAGTTACCATGGGCCTCTTTTTACAATTTTAGCCAGTTAGCTACCTCGTTCTTAACTCACTTTCAGTTGCCGGTCATATACGATAACGGCACGGAGTTACTAACTTCACTAAAACAATCGATGTCCACGTATATTTTTGGTCATATTCATGAATGGAGACGTCGAAGAAGGTTAGTGAAAGTTTTTATCCTGGACCAAATCTTAGCTGAATGGTTTGTTAAATCATTATTACCGAAGATTACTGAAGATGTAGCTAAGGCTAGAGTAGTTACTAAGAAGCAAGTCATTTCTCAGGTGCAGTACCTTGACTTAGTTTACACTCAATCGGGTACGTTACACGAGAAGATCCCAAATATTCCAAAATCAAATCAAATCGTTGCTTCTCCTTCAGGATCTCATGCCGCTGATGGTATGATTGGTATGGTGAACACAAAGAGCAAGAAGAAATATTCTAAGAATTCTTCTCCTATAATAACCCTGCCTGATTCCCCGACAGGAGAGTCTTCTCCTGAAATTTCCGTCGATATTCACGCCGTAGAGACATCTACGGCCAAATCAAAAAACGGTGGAAAGGAGAAGGGTAAGAAGAAGAATAAAGCAGACAAGGCTCCAAAGGAGAAAACAGAAAAGTCAGAAACCAATGACGAAAAGTGCAAACCTCGATATCCTTGTCTTATTTGTGAAGAGGATCATTTTACAAGAGATTGCCCTCATCGGGCCGACGTTGTGAAAATAGTCAAAGGTTCCCCAACTCCTGCTGTTTTGAAAGATCCATTTCCAAAGCACGAGAGTAAGATGATAGGTTCTTCCTTGAGTGCCAGTGAAGAACCCATATCGATGATGTCTCATGTGAGGATTGCGACTCGATCGCAAGATTATGGTAGTAAGAATCCTGTTGATGGCAAGGAAGCAAAATCTTCTCATTCTAATCCATCAACCACAGCTCCTGGTTCTGATCCACTATAGATCGAGAAACCTAACCCGGACTTAGTAATGAAACCGCCCGCCAAGGGTATACTTCGAAAGTATGCTTTCAATCCACATGCGAGAGCAGCTCAGAATTATAACATCGTTGAGGACTTAGCTATTTCACCCTCAGCGATGTCGGCTTTGGAAGTGCTGCAATCATGCCCAGCACAACGAAAATTACTTTTTTCGGCTATCGGAGCTGTTGATGTTCAGGACCCGAACCTGATAATCTTTGATCTAGAAAATAGTACACCGCGTTTACCTCATCAAATGGCTTTCCAGATTCCAGTGATAGTCAAAAACAGGCCTATTCATCGGACTGTAATTGATGAGGGAGATTCCACATGTATTATGTCGATTCAGTGTTGGAGATCGCTTGGTTCTCCTTCACTGAACCAATCCCTGACCATCCTTAAGGCCTTTGATGGCCGTGGGTTCTGTCCGTTTGGCATTCTACAGGATTTGCCTATAGAGGTTGAAGGAAAAACCGTTAGTCTAGATGTGGAGGTGGTTGATGCCCCTCTGGACTACAACCTTCTCTTGGGTCGCAGTTGGTCATATGCTATGACAGCGGTTGTTTCATCGGTCTTCAGAGTAATAAAGTTTCCATATAATGGCAAGATTGTGACAATAGACCAGCTGGCTTACTTTTCATCCGACCCAGCCTCTTCAAAGAGTATCCACCATGTCAGTAAAATGACTATCCCTTACAGGGATGTTGGTGTAGGTTTATTTAAAGATTCTGGTTTACTAGGAACTTTTCCTTTTCCTCCAATCAACGCGTCGTCTTCATTTGCATCTATTCATATGATTACATCAGACACCATTATTTACGACGATCCTTGGATTGTCCATTCTGAATCTGAGATAGACTCATTTGGTGATGTTATGCCTTTGAATCCATATGAAATTGCTTATGAAACTGTAGTGTCTTTTACCGACCTGCGTTCAACCGAAACTAACCAAATGAATGTGGTCCGTGAGGAATCAGTTTTTGCGTCAACCTCAGAGTTAATAGCGTTTCCCGAAGTTGTGTCATCTGACGAACACCTTCGTGAAGTCCTATGTGTAGACGATTTACCATGGGACGATCTTCATCACAGATCTTCGTTTTTACCTGAGGATGATCATTTCGAAAATGATTTCTCATCCATCTTTACCGCTGAATATGTCAAAGAAACTCAAAGTCCAACGAAACATCCTGATTCAGAGCTGAATTTAGGGAATATTTCTCGAACTATTCCCATTGACATTTCAGTGAAGCCCGGAATTATTGAGAACATTCATATAGGTGCCTCATGTACAGATGATGAAATTCAAACTTACAAGGCCCTATTCCAAGAATTCCATGACATGTTTGCCTTGTCTTATGAGGAAATGCCAGGAATTGATCCCGCCATTATTGTCCATGAAATCAAGACCTACCCGGACGCTAAACCCGTTCGGCAATGGTTGCGTCAGATTCACCCTCGAAAAGCGGCTGCATTTAAAGCAGAAGTCAAGAAGCTATTGATAGCAGGTTTCATTTATCCAATCCCGTTAACGTATTGGGTATCGAATATTGTTCCAGTTAACAAGAAACAGGGAACAATAAGAATCTGTATCGACTATAGGGATATAAATCGAGCTTGTCCAAAACACAACTACCCAATGCCCTATATCGATCAAATAATTGATGATTATGCTGAAAGTGAAATGTTTTCCTTTATGGATGGTTTCTCGGGTTATAATCAAATCAATATTCTACCTGCCGATCAACCAAAAACGACATGCATTTGTCCATGGGGGACATTTGCTTATTGAAAATTACCTATTGGGCTTAAGAATGCCGGAGCCACTTTCAACGGGTGATTTTTATGCATTTCATGACATCAAGCACATTGTGCAGCCATACCTCGATGATTTGCCTGCTCATTCCTTGCATCGAGTTGATCACCTTGTCCACTTACAAGCAATCTTTATGAGGTGTAGGCATTATCGTATTCGGTTGAATCCGCACAAGTGTGTATTCTGTATAGAAGCGGGTCGATTGCTGGGATTTGTTGTTTCAAAAGTCGGCATTCGCGTCGATCCCTCGAAGGTCGAAGCTATCATCAAATTGCCTCCTCCTTCGAGTCTGCAACAACTCCAAAGTTTTCAGGGGAAAGCAAACTTTTTATGCCGATTCATTCCAAACTACGCCGAGGTCACTAAGGGTTTTACCCGGTTGTTGAAACAGAATGCTCAATTCTCTTGGGATGAGATTGCTCAGCAATCTTTTGATGCACTCAAGCACGCGTTGACCCATGTGTTAGCTACCTATACCAATAGGTTTCATTTTTCATGATTGGTAGGGGAAGTGCCAATATGATCTACTTTGGTGATACAAAGATCTCATATTCTTGTGGAAGAAATATACTTACATTTGGTTGATGCTGCCCTACTTCTCAATGGGTGATCCAACAGCCTAAGCTGGGTCATGCCATGTTTCAATTTTTGTTGTAGATTAGAGAAAGAAATCTGTCCAAACATCTCAATCTTGGCAGGTAAAGTAGATAGGTAGAGAATGAAGGTTCCCAACTGCTTAATCTGGGGCCTTGGAAGTAATAAGGGTAGTTTTAGATAGAAAATCAAAAGAAAAAGCCAAAGGAAAAGAAAAGGCATAGAAGGGTTTGCAAGTCTAAGTGCACCCTCCTTGGAGTAACAAAAAATGCTAGACAATAGAGTGGGTAGGTAGATGGGGTTGCAGAAAGCATGGTTTATGGCATTTCACTGGCCTAAGCAAAGGTAAAAACAGGGTGCCAGTGTAGATTTCCTATTTCAGCAGTCTTACAGCAACTTAATGAAGCATGTCTAACTTCCATATTAGCCCCCATCACATTCATGGCTAGCATCCCTATGCCACCTATGTTCATGAAAGAAGTCAAAGTCTTTTGTTGGTTCTTGTTTCTTTAAGAGCCACATTTCTTGTGTAAAAATTCTTTTCATTTTGATCTACTTCCTAAAAAATAAGTTGATTTCATATAATAGCTTAGTGCTTTACCCCCCTCATCCACTTTTTTTCACTCATATTAACTACTAATCTATCACTATTTAACTCCTTATACCCCCTATTCCCCCTATTACTATGTAAATTTGGCAAAAAACCCAAAATATCTACATATCCCCTTCCCCGAGCATTATAGCTCTATGTATCGTTTTGAATGTTTTCAAACGCTAAAACATTGAGTGCGACCCAAAGAGCGCTGGAAAATTAATCTTGGGATTAATATGAGATTTGCTTGGATTAATAACCTAAACCCTCTTTGTAAATAAACCTGTGTAAAATCCCATTTTAACACGTAACTCTGCAAAAAACCATAAAAACCCACTTTTTATAATGTTCCGCCGGGCACACATTTCAGGAAATAATAATATTTTATTTTTCCCCGCAGTCCATATTTTCCTTGCATCTCATCAACCCGTCGACCGTCGGATCTGGGCTTTCCCATCCGACGGCCCACATTCATATCGGACGAGCCCCGATCACCGAACCTTACCGCCCGAGAAACTGTCAGAGGGTGATGTCAGGCCTCTGCCACGTGTCAACCCCATATTTACTCGGGCCGCCCTCTGACAATACCATGACTGTATCTAGAGCAGTCTGAGAAAACTACTTACCGCTTGTGCTTTACCGCCTACCCATGTCACTGCTACGTCACGCCTGCGTCAGTTCGACTCGGCGCCCTGTCAGCACCCCCGCCCGCCAGCTCTCTGACATGTCCGCCCCCTATGCAATCCCCGTGGACCACTCACAGGCTTCCAGGTCACTCGATGACATCATGCTGACGTCACTCGACCCTAACCCACCTGATGATGTCATGCTGACATCATCCAAAAAAAGCGCCAATAACCCAAAAGTCTATATTTTAGCCAAAATTCGTGTTTTTTATCACTTTTTCCAAAAACACTGTTTCTCACCTCTGCATGTAAATTACGACCATCTGTCACCAACCTGCAGAAATCGAACCAAAGACCGTTGGCGCCTTCAACCCACCTCCATTTGTGACCATTGTCGACAATTCACCAGGTATTTATCCAAAGCATCCCCTCCGCACTTGGTTGTGTCCATAATTCTCCAAAACTGAATTAAAAAAGAGTGAGGAACCCTGTATTTACCAGCAAATCCCTGGTGACCAGCATTCTTTTTCAGTTGTAAGGTCGAAATTTACCTGCTGAGCCCACATTTAGTCACATTTTCCTAATTCACAGTCAGTCCGTGCATTCGTGGACTTAAAACCTGAGCTTCACTAATTCACTGGGAAAACAGTGCTACTAGTCCCTGCATTTGCTCAATTAACCCTCTTTTGATCATTTTACACTATTATCACCACACTTTACCCCGTTTTCCCTTACAATTTGCCTTACTTTTGCAAAAATACCCCTCTGTGTTGTTCTGCCCACTGAAACCAGTTCTAGTACAAGTCATAAGTACTACTTAACCATGGAAACACCAGTAGCCCTGAATATTCAACCTCTGAATGCCCCACACAGAGAGCTAGAGTGGAAGGCCCTGGGTGATAGAGATTACCAGATGATAGACTCATATGCCATGAATTCCCAATTTGAAATTCACCTGCAGAATGAGCTAAAAGCCCAATATCTCAGTGGAGCTGATATCTTAGGGATTTGGGACTCCAACCTGCCCATTTACAATCTCCCTCAAGTCAATGTCCTCCCAGACTTGATAAATCAATGTCGTTCCAGCTATGATCCATGTCAAAGAGCTGTTCTCAGCCCCTCAGGCTCAGCATTGTTCCATATCACCCCTGAGGCCATTAATGAGATGCTACAGTTTCACACTGCAAAGCCCCTAACTCCTCTCTCCATCAATGACTTGCTAAAGAAAGGGGGCAAGCTGTCCAGTGCTCAGATCATCAAGATTAATCAGTTATTTGTTCAGCCAAATTTTGAAGCTATGGGAACCCCTCCAATAGGATATCAATATCTCAATGAGTTGGGAAAAATGCTTGTGGATATGATCAGTTACATCCTGGGTTATGGGTCATATGAGGATGTTGATGAAACCATTATTGCCATGCTGTCCATATTCTCCCCTGGAATGCCTCCTGCTGTGCACTATGATTTTTCTACATACATTGCCAATAAGATTCATGAACAATTGATGAATCTAGAAAGGGAAAAGGTGTTTAAATACACTAGGTACATCTATCACTTGTTCTTATTTCATCAGCCCGATGCTTTTTCCCTGTTCCTCTCAAGAAGCTAAATGCCCAGGGAAACCCAAGGTCTGTAGTGTTTTGGTCTTCAGTCTTTCATCATGTATCTTTTTCACCTTACACCTACTGTGAATTCATAGACCTTTTTATCCATCCAGCTATGACCTTGTTATTGGGTGTCCCTCCTCCCAGATTGATAGATGAGATGCAAAGGATTCTTCACCTCTCAAAGGCCTACAGCATTGGTGATTGGTACTTTTACCAACACCATACAGTAATCAGAATATATGGCTGTGAGTTGAACCCTTATAGGCTGCCAAGATATGTCCCTATGAGACTTTTTGCCTTAGAGTATTTTAGGCAGTTTGGAAATGCAGACTTTGTCCATTTCCACAGTAAAAACAAGAAGGTGCAACTAAAAGTAAGGAACCAGCTAGGCCCATTTCTATACAACAAAAGGGAGGAAGGATGGAAGGAAGAAGATTTGATCCTAGAGACCCTCAAAATACAAACCAGTTTCCGATGGGTACCTTATGACCCTAATCATTTCATTTCCCTCAGGAGGGTAAAATACAAATTGGGTGGCTATGCTCACATGAGACTGCCTCATATTGAGAAATATGCCAATTCATTAAGCTGGAAAGAGGGCACTCTAGAAGAGCCAATGACTAGAGAGCAAATGCTACAAAGAGAAGCAAAGAATATTGAGAAAGAGGCTGACTTGGAAACTTGTGGGCAGGTTTCCTCTTCCTATCAAAGGAAACTTGGAGCAGTTGCCTCATCCTCTACAGCCCAGTAGCAAGCAGCCTGAACTGTTCAACAGGAATGAAGCAAGGATAAAGGGAAGCAGATGGAGCAGGAACAACCACCTCCTATAGTAGAACAACATGCAGAAAAGCAAGTAGAACAGCAAGAAAAAGGGCAAAAAGTGGGGCAGCCAATACAACAAGAACAAACAACTGAAGCCCCAATATCCATTGAGCAACAGGCTCAAGAGAATGTGCCTCCCAGGCAAGAAAAGAAAGTGGATGCCTCAGTGCTGCAAACTCCACAGAAAGAAGAAAAGGGAAAGAAGAGGGATAGAGAGCAGGAGACTCCCCTCACCACATCCACAAATCAAGGGGAGAAAAGGCAGAGAATGAATCCCCTCTCCGAGGAAGAAATGCCTATTGGGCAATCATTGGGCATCGGCCCACCGAGCATGGAGGCATCTGCCAATTCCTTTCAACAAGAACAAGAAAGAACCCTTGGAGGAGAGGTCAGCTCCTCAAGTCAGCAAAGGAGAGCTGAGACATGCATCAAGCAACAATTCATCGACATTAAAAGGAGAAATGAGCCACGTAGGCTCCAGATCTACAACCAGTTGCTTAAGATGGCCCCTACCAATCAACAGAGGCTTATGTCAGCCTACGAAATAACAGAAGGGAAAATGACCATGAGTCATTTCATGCCAACCATGATGCAGCCACAGTCAGCTGCAGACTATATAAGAACCAACCTTGAGGTTCTTGCCAAGGACATCCACCCTATGGACCAAATAGAACTTCACAAGCAAACGGGTGAGATGGTATATTCAACACTGGCAGATAAAACCTTATTGGAAAATAGGTTGGAAAACATCCTGAACAATACAGCTGCCCAACATGAGTTGGAGAAGGCATCCTCTCAGGCCAAAGACAACACGATCAGGTCTTTGGAGGATATAATCATAGAGCATGGGCATGACCCAAAGGATCCAAAAGCTATACAAACGCTGCTGAAAATAAGAGATGCAGACCTTGCAGCTCTAATAAAGATGATTAAAATCCCAACAACCCTTCACCCTCAAACAGAAGAGGCTACCCAGCAAAGACAGGACCAGGATGTAGCAACATTGCTGGTAGGACTGCACAAACATCTAGTGCAAACACAAGGGAAGCTGGAAGAGACAGAGGCTGCATTGCAGGTAGCCCTACAGTAGAAAGAAGGAGGTCAAACTTCTCAGCCCCCTCCAGAGATCATAAACCTTGAGGAGCCCCCACAGACTATAGCTCCTCCCACAGGGCAGACAACTCCATCAACATCAGCACCAGCACCAACCTCAGAGCAGGGTCCGAGCCTTGATATGCAGAAGTTGATGAGTGAAATCAAGATCCTAGAAGCCCAGATGGCAGAGCTAAATGAAGCCAAGGAGAATTTAGCTAAGCTAAATGAAAAATATGACAAATCCAAGCAGAATGTAGCTGAAAAAGGGAGAGAAATAAAATCTCTCAAAGAGAAGATACAGGAG
The DNA here is from genome assembly GCA_000404065.3 of Pinus taeda. NCBI lineage: Eukaryota > Viridiplantae > Streptophyta > Pinopsida > Pinales > Pinaceae > Pinus > Pinus taeda. Next base: position 25,579 of record APFE030713003.1, read on the forward strand.
CTGGAGAAAGAGCTCACCCTTGACAAAGTGGTGGCTGAGGTCAAGAGAGTTTTGTGGACCAACATTGGCCAATAAATAACATATCAGTGGCAGTATATTGAGACTATCCATGAGCAAATGGAGCTCATAGGCAAAGAACAGAAGGAAGTCCGAAGAGCAAGGGCATCTCTAGGCAGTATGCCTGAGATAGCCAACAGGAATGATCAACGTTCTTAATAACCGCACAGGTCCTCAGCTGGCAACAATAGGAATCTCCAACAGAACTGAAACCATCCAGCTGATAAAGAGGGTCCTCACATTGAAAAGCCTAGTACAAACATTGGATAGAAGAAGCCAAGACATGCAAACAGAGGTCAATAGATTCATGGATAAGTTTGCAGCATTACAGGGCAGAGGTCTTCCTGGCTTGCTGAACAACGCAGGGAGACTACTATCACATAAGAATTATGCAAAAAGGGTGAACACATTTGCCACCAATCAGATCACTCAAGGATCAAGTACTTCAGAGGTAACAGGGATAGCATCTAGGCAAAGTCTCTATGACAGAGTAGAGAACTTATTTTTTATTATGAATGAGATCAGACATTTGTTTGAAGTGCCTCCAAACTTCTACAAATACACAAAGGCAGATGAAACCTTAGATGCAATTTTGAGACATCAATTTCCTACACAGGAGTGGTGGACCAGAATGATACAGTTGTTGCTGTAAACAGGAGGCTTTCATCAAAGCTTTTTCATCAAAAATGTTCAAAAAATGTTATGCATATACTATGACTGGAGAAGAGTGGAATGAGCCAACTCAGGAGGAAGATTTGGCCACTAAAAGCAACACTGACAGCTACAAGTAACATGGCCGAGAAAGATACAGCATGACAAAGCATAAAGACACATCATTCAGCATTAATGCAGAATGCTCAACCGACTTAGTGGCCTCCAAAGGTCAAGAAGATTTCTGACAGAATTAAAGACTATTTATTTTATATTTAGGGCAGCAATAACTTCCTTATCTGCTATTTTGTAAAGTTGGTGAGCGTATTTAATTTATCAAGTGACTCAGCGGTTCAGATATTTTGTAAAACCGATTGTATATATTTCCCCTCACATAAGCTTGCAGGTGGTTGTTGTTTTGTTTTTTGTTGTTTCTTGTTAGAAAGGAGAACTCGGCTGTAATTTCTGGAAGAATGATACAACAAAGCTTAGAGTTTACAGGAATTGGGTCTTACTGATGCATGCTGTCTTAGAACCATTGAATGCTACAGGATTCTAGTTCTATGGCTTAATATAAGAAGTGTTCTCTATCTTTGTTAATGTTTTGTTATTTGTTTAAACTCACATCTCTCATATGTTGCTCTAAATCTAGGAGGAAAGAAAAAGAATAGCTCAGGATTTGTCCATGGAGACACCCTGATCTCAATTTGTCTTTACTATAAATGTTTTCTATGACTTCAGTTGTTTAATTGGAATTCTTAACTGCTCCAATAAACCCTGAATATTTCACAGTTACTATTTAGTAATTCATGTATTCTACTAAGTAGAAATTGTTGTTCAAATTGTTATCACATTGTCTATAATTCCATTTCCCACTGTTTCACTCACTAATCAGAATTTATATTAAGAATAGCCATCTAGCCTTGCAGTAAAACTTTCTCCATCACAAGCACCAGGACTATCTCAGATTTCTGACTCCATATGCCTAAGGGACTAGCATCTTTCACACATTTCATGCCCTTCTCACAACAACAGTTCACAACCAAAGTCTCAAACAAAAAACTGAAACTTATAACTAGCCTAAAATCTTCACAAAACAGAGCTAAAACTTAAAGAGAAAGCCCTCTCTGATTATAGGTAGGCTAGGACCTATACTCCAAAGCTTGGTTAGTGGTTACCCCGGCTGTATTCCCTTGGGAGTCATAGGGAATAACCTGGGTGTTAACATTAATGGCGACTCCACTGGGGAGTTCCTCAGGATTTTCTAATTGCTGTATATTTCCTAAAGCTACAAATGAAGCATGAATGTCAGCCAGGAAGCCTTCAAAACTCTTTCTGTTTTACATTAACAAGATTAGATAAAAGCTACTTCTGTCAATCTTCATGCTATCTTTGATATATACACAGCCATTCCAAAATTTTGTCTGGTCCTTGCAGATACAAGAAAATTCCAAAAAATACTCAAAAAACAAGTTCAGAAGCTGGCTCCCAAGAAGAATCCACGGTATACAAGGTCAAATCTTGACCCTAATCCACCAACTGTTTTTCAAAACCCTAACACAATCCCTAAAATCATTAGGAAGCAGCAAGGGTAGGAAAATCCTACTGATTTGAGTCCTGGGACAATTTACCCTAACCCTGTTCCTACTCCAATCAAGGTTCTATTATGGTCTACCCCTGGTTCCCCTAGTTCACCATCTACATCTCAAAGCCCTCCTTTCACACCTTCATCCACTGCACATATTCCCTTGACCAACACTTTAGTTTCTGCCATACCTATTACCCCTGTTGTACCAATCGTTCCTGTTGTCCTGTTTATCCCTGTTAATCCTATAAACCCTGCAAATATGACTAATAGATATGCGCCCCTGCAGTTACCTGCTAATGTTGCAGCTCTACCTCAGGACTACCAATCCAAAATCTCATATTTTGACTCCACTGGCCCTTTCACAGCTATTCAGCATGCCAGAAGGATGCAAGATCATTTTGAGAAATATGAAATAGATGATGACAGTGTGAGAATGAGAAGTTTTGTTCAGAGCCTGACAGGTGATGTAAGAACCTGGTTTAGATCACTTGATGTAAATACCATAACAACTTCTGATGAGCTTTATCAAGCCTTTACTAACAGATGGGAAAAAAAGAAAGATCCCTTGTACATACTGGGTGAATATGATACAATCAAACAAGGTCCTCAAGAGACCATTTTGGAGTAGTGTGCAAGATTCAACAATGTATATAACACAATACCACAGAATTTAAGACCTCCTCCCGATTTAGCTTTGTACAAATTTCCTGATGGTTTTGACCTTGATATGGCATATCAGTTAAAGGAAAGAGCCCCAAAAACCCTTGAAGATGCCCAAAAAGTTGTTGTCACAATAGAGGCTAACCTAATTGCCAAAAGAAATAGGGCAAGATTGGAAAAGAGAACCACCTTCAAAGAAGAACCCTCAGCCTTTGATCAGAAACTGGATGCAATACTAACTGGTATGAAGAGGTTGGGTGATAGAGTAGAATCAGTTGAGAGAAAGTCATCATGGGAAGCACCACAAAATAACCCTATCAGGAATCCCAATTTTAGGAGAAATCAAAACCCAAACGTTGGCAAGGCCAGTTCTGATCCAAAGATAAGACTTCCGTTCCAGGAAAACTATACTGAAGCATCCACTTCAAATGAGCAAGTAGATGACACCCACATTAACCTGATGGGCCTGAATGATGAGAAACAAGTGTTTTTGAGTCAAGAAGATCATAAGGATGATGACATTAAGCAGTTCCAAACCAAGTCAAGTGAATCATTTGACTTTAGACAAGGTTATGACATAGTTGTTTATGAAGTTCATAAGCAATACAAGCTAAGAAGCAAAACTGTAAATGTAACACAGCCTAAAAAAACAAAGGATATCCTGCAGCCCAAAAGAGCCATAGTCATAGAGCCACATGACACAACTTATTCAGTTACAAATGAAGTAACCATTGAAGAAGTTACTGAACCATTTCCCTCAAAACAACAGCCAATGGCTGCATCACCTTTGCAGCCTAATCGAAGTAATACTCCTCAAGAGATGAGTAAAAAGGACAAGCCTCAAGATCAAGATAAGAATCAAGAAGAAAACTTAATGAACAAGGAAAAGGTTGTCACCCACAATACCAAGTTCCAATCTGAAAGACCCTTTGACTTAGAAGCTGAAATTGGCAAATTGAAGATAGCTATTCCTCTTTCAGAACTAGCCAAGCATGAAATTTACAAACAACAAATCAAGAAGTCCCTTCAACTTACTCGTAATAAAGATAATGTCAATGTGTTGGATGACACCCCAGAATTTCTTTTCGGTCCAGAGGTTGATGTAAAGACAGCAGTTACAGGGATCTTACCTTTCTATGTCAGCTTGCATGTTCATGATAAGATACTACATAATGCAATGTTTGATTCAAGCGCCTCTCATAACCTTATGCCTAAATCAGTGATGGAGAGGCTCAACCTAGACATTACAAGACCTTATAAGGACCTATTTTCATTTGACTCCAGCCAAGTTAAATGTTTAGGCTTAATAAAAGATCTATGTGTATCACTTGTCCAGTATCCAAATAAAACAATTCTAATGGATGTTGTAGTTGTTGATATCCTACCCAAACATGGAATGTTGTTATCAAGATCATGGGGGGCTAAACTCCAAGGTTCCCTACAATTAGACATGTCATATGCCACAACCTCAGTCTTTGGTCAACCCAAGAGGCTATATAGAGAGTCACTTATGAAATACATGGTCAGTAGTGAGGAAAAACCTCAAAATGTTCCCATATATGTTGTCGATTCGGACATAGACTCCTATATTCTCTTCAATGACAATACAGGTCCCACAAGTGATGAAGAAACCCAGACACTCAAACAAGATTGGCATATAAATGAAGAAACTTCTGATCTAGAAATAATGGTTCAGAAATCAATAAACAAAACTGTTCAAGAAAACAAACCAAATGTAAGCAAAAATCTCAAATTGTTGATGCCAAGTCCCACAATAGTTGACAAATCTTCGCTTAATCAAGAAGTCCTCTGGTTCCTTGAATTCGATGGGTCAGTCAACAAATTAGGGGAAGGAGTAGGGGTTTGGATACATAACAAACAAAACAATCATGCAGAGGGCCGAGCCTATAGATTAAACTTCAGGTGCACCAACAATATGGCAGAATATGAAGCTCTCTTACTAGGCCTCAAACTAGTAAAATCCTTACAAGCCATAAAAGTTTCAATCCTAGGAGACTCAAACCTAATTATCCAACAAGTACAGGGAAAATTTTTCACTAATGAAAAAAGATTGAGATCTTATAGGTCTGTTGCTGCTGAAATACTAAATTCATTCACTGAATTTCAAATTACCAAAATTCCTAGAACCCATAATCTTCATGCTCACAGTTTGGCTACATTTGCAAGCACTTGTAAACTACCTTTTGAACCCCAGCATTGCTTTACAGCTGAAATAAAACACGGACCTTCTGTCCCAAACAATGTCAAGGATTGGCAAGTGTTTGAGGATGATACACAAATAAAAAATTTCTTGACTTTGCAGCAAGAATTTTCAGGACTAAACATTGATACAGAGGCTGCAAGTGATTCACAAATAGTAGGTGAACAACACCAAACAAATATGTCACTCAAAACAGCAAATCAAATGCTTTGTCCAACAAACTTTGACCAGGAGAAAATACGATAACTTGAACAATTACATTCTGAGGAAATAGCTGATACTGAAGCTGAAATTATACAATTGAAAGACAATTTTCTTCCAACAGGCCTAGCTCCATTAGAGGACATTTTTGACTCAAATGATGTCCCTAGAAAACCAAAATTGCAGCCCCTTAATGCTGCCATTGAAGAGTGCAACATTGGAACTATTGAAAAACCTAAGATAATTAAATTGTCGGCATCTTTACCACCTAATCAGAAGCCTAAATACATTGACCTCTTTAAAGAATTCCAAGATGTCTTTGCATGGAGTTATGAGGATTTAAAGTCCTATGACACCTCTTTCATTCAACACACTATCCCTCTCAAGCCCAATCAAAAACCCTTTAAACAGAAATTGAGGAGAATCAATCCTATGCTTCTCCCTTCAATTGAAAAAGAGGTACAAAAAATGTTTAAAGTTGGCATCAGAGCACCAATCAGATTCTCAGACTGGATTTCAAATGTCCCTACAAGAAAGAAAACTGGTGAAATAAGGCTTTGTGTTGATTTAAGGAACTTGAATCAAGTGTCCCTAAAAGATAACTACCCCTTACCCAAGATGGATCACATCTTGTAAAGAGTAGTGGGGGCCACAAGAATCTCTCTACTTGATGGATTCTCAGGTTTCAACCAGATCCTAGTTCACCCTAATGATCAGGAAAAAACAGCATTTACAACCCCATGGGGAACCTTCAAATATGTCAAAATGCCTTTTGGGTTGAAAAATGCAGGAGCTACCTTTCAAAGGGCAATGGATATTGCCTTTTCCAAATAAATCCATGATTTCCTTGTCATCTACTTAGACGACCTCACACCTTTCTCAAAGTCTGACCAAGAACATTTGAAACATCTAAAGCAAATATTCACAGCTTGCAGGAAATATGGAATTTCCTTAAATCCCAAGAAATCCCTGTTTGGATTGGAAGAAGGTAAGTTGTTAGGTCATATCATTTCAAATGATGGCATTAGGATTGACCCAGACAGGATACAGGCCATCTTGCAAATGCCCCATGCAAGAAACATCAAAGAATTACAAGCATTCCTGGGAAAGATCAACTTCCTCAGGAGATTCATCTCAAATTCGGCAAAATTAAGCAGATTACTAAATAACATGCTGAAAAAGGATTCAAAGGTAAAGTGGACAGTAGAAGAAAATCAAGCGTTTGAAGGAATAAAGTTGGCCCTTACACAAACTCCAGTCTTAACAAATCCTCAATTTGACAAAGAGTTTATCATATTCTCTTTTGCTTCCCATCATACTATTGCTGTTGTCCTATTACAGAAAGATGACCAAGGAAATGAGAGACCTATTGCATTCTTTAGTAGAGCTCTCAGAGATGTGCCCCTAAAATATCAGGTCATGGAAAAGCAAGCATATGCCTTGGTCAAAGCCATCAAATACTTTAGAATCTATATCCTATACTCCCATGTTATAGCTTATGTACCAAGTCCCATTGTCAAAGACATACTCACTCAAGAGAACTTGGAGGGAAGAAGAGGAAAATGGATTTCCAACATCTTAGAATTTGACATTGAAATAAAACCTACAAAATTGATAAAAGGGCAAGGTTTGGCAAAATTAATGTCTGAAACAAATTTCCAAGCCTTGGACATCAACCAACTGGACAGTGAACCGGAGCTGGCGACTCCAAAGATCAATGTAGCCTTTGAACAATCTCTGTGGTATTCTTATATCTGTTATATATTGCAAAACCTGTGTGCTCCCCCAGGATTGTCCAGAACTAAATGTAGGTTCTTAAAAATGAAAGCCTCAAGATTTTGTGTAATAGAGGGTAATTTTCTTTAGAAAAACCATGAGGGTATATTGCTAAACTGCTTAATTGAAGATGAGTCTAACAATGTCATAAAATAATTTCATGCAGGTGATTGTGGTGGACATTTGTATTGGAAGTCCACTGTGGATAAAATACTAAGGGCTGGTTACTACTGGCCCACTTTGTTCCCTGATGTAAAAAGTTTCACCACCTCATGCCATAAGTGTCAAATATTTGAGGGAAAGAGAAAGTTACTACAACTCCCTTTGAGGCCTATTGCAACAGAAAGACCTTTCCAGCAATGGGGTTTGGATTTCATTGGGGAAATTCATCCCTCATCCTTAGGCCAACACAGATGGATCCTCACATCCACAAACTACTTCACCAAATGGATTGAGGCCATCCCATGTAGACAGGCAAATGATTCAGTAATCATTCAGTTTTTGGAGAACAACATATTGTCTA
>APFE030713005.1:0-18344 GCA_000404065.3 Pinus taeda
ACTCCTATATATAGAAAGGAGGTTTTGTCATTTGAATCATCCAAGAATTTTTCATTTATGTAATGTAAATGAGGTTGCCCCCTCGAAGAGGCTGAATTCTAAGGCGTTGATCTATCTTTTCTATCTTTTCTTGAGCTGGTTTCATAACAAACCCCTTAATAACAATTAGAGTTGAAGCATATTTAACTGTCTGTCATGGAAAATAGCATTTGAACCCGGATATGCTATAAGGTGGTACCAAAACCAAAATAATGGCAAGCAACGGATTTGTGCACTATCAATTCCACTAGAAGGTGCTAGTATAAGTTTCATGCATATAATTTCTTTAATAGCTTAGTGAATATAAAAGTCCCACTCTCCCAATTTGTTGGTTTTTCATCTTCCAAACCAATTAGTTAATCTTGAAAATAAAAGACTCAAAACTTCAGAAATTGTTTCCAGCATGATTTTCATACCCTTTTTTTTGTAATTTGAAAGAAATGTCCTTTACATATCAAAGGTTCAATTTTTTTATTTTATTTATTTATTTTTTTAATCATGGTTTACTAGTACTAAAACAATTTCATGATATATAATGCAGCTCACAATATGAGTTGTCAAATGAGAAATAATTTAACAAATGGAATAATTGCCTATATTAAAGATGTTTTTAAAATAGAGTTGATTTTGAAATTTTTGTGTTTATATTTATATAATAATAAGCCATGTTTCCAAACAACTAAGAGGTTACATTGGTTATTTTAATGCAATAACCAAGAAGACATTAGCATAAACTGAACATAAACGGATTTTTGGAATAAGATCAATATGATTCCACAATATTCACCATCCAACAAATCTATGCATTTTATGCATATTAATGTTTGTGGAGAAGAGAAGATGAATTTATAAAATCTTCACCATAATATGATGCGTGGCAACAACACATAACTTATACAATATCACCGAGATACCGTAGTACATAAATGCCACTGACAAGAGATGACACTTAATTTCACAAGGTTAAAATTTGATTTGATCAAACTAAGGTCCAAGAATCAATGTTGTTTTGTTCAAACTATAAATGACACCCTTGTAACACGTACCACATGGAAAATAAATGAAGATTGCATATTTATTATTAAAAAAAACAGAATAGTCAATTGGTTAGGCATTTTGATTAGGAGAACCAGCATTGGCATTCAAATCCCACAAAATAAAATTAAAAAAAAAATAGTCAGTTTTCATTATATTTTGTACACTTCCCTTTTTCAATCCTCTCTTTATTTATGTTCATGTGACTAAGGCCTCAAAAAAAAGAGCTAAGAATTGTACATCAAGCAACAATTTGTGTCCAAATACAAACAAAAACTGCATCATCTTGATGCCCTCGGATACTCTTTCTTGTGTGAGCCTCCTATTCAGGGACTTTTCTTAAAAGCTTTCCCAAAGCATCATATTCTTGTCATATCTTCTACAGTCAACTTTGTCTCTCTGCATAATTCTCAAAAATGTTGTACAAGGGAAAATGGCTATAGGCTGCCATGTGACAAGAGCACCCCTCTCCAATGTGGTAGGTGCCTTTATAATATTGTATAAGGGCATGGGTTGTTTGGAATTATTCTCATCATTCCGTTCATACTTCCTATGCTTCATAACAATGTTTTGCTTCCATTAGTACTTAGCTGAACAGCCAGTGAGTGGGATGATTTTCATTTCGTTCTTGAAAATAAGCCAATAAATTTGAACTCAACCAGGGTAAACTGGTCGTTGGAAGTGGCACTCACCCAAAACAATGAGATCCCTTAGAAAGGAAAAACATTTAATTTTATCTTTTCACAATACATCAAGGAATTATTCCAATTCAAACAACCAGCTTTAGAGATTAGTATTCCATGATAAATACAAACACTATAATATTGCTGGATATAATTTCCTCATCATAATCCATATCTCTCCTGGTTAATGAAAGTCAGGGTTTTTCTGGTATTCAGATGTTCAAGGATACCTAGGTGAATTTCTAATGTACACGATTGCAAATGGACAACAACATGATTGGAGATTTCCTACTGATGAAGCAGGGATTTAAAATGCATTTGAGTATCGTTGAACAAGCAGTCACACCTTGCTTACAAAAGTGAAATAACAGGTAATTAAAATCTTACGTCCTTAAAAACCGCTTTTACAGTTCCAATAATGATATATTTTGAAGAAAATTGTAAAATGTTCCATGTTACAAAAATATGAGACACCAAAGCCCATGTTGATCATCTTCCACCAGAGAGTTCGATTGCATCCTAGTTATATACAGAATCCTCAGCCCACTCAAACCTTCGAGGCATTAGTTCATATTCTTGTCGACGAATGACTTCAACCTGCTGCCACTCTTCCCAACGTTCATCCAAACCCTCTCCTTCCAACAAGCGCACAACTTCTGTCATTTTGGGTCGATCTTCTGGTGAGGTCTGTGTGCACAACAATGCTACCTGAATCATTGTTGTAACTTCTTTAACATCATTGTTCTGCTTTAGGTTTGCATCTACAATAACATCTAATCTTTTCTCTCTTTGTAACTTCTTAACATGATACAATAATAGAACATCATCCTCTTCCTCGAGTGAAAAATCTATAGCACATTGTCCAGTGACAAGCTCCAAAAGAGTAATACCATAACCAAACACATCTGTCCTCTCTGAGGATCTTCCAGTTGATAAGTATTCAGGAGTAATGTGACCCATGGTTCCACGGACTTGAGTTGTAACATGAATTTTCCTAGCATCAACCAATTTCGCTAGCCCAAAATGACCAACAACAGCTTCGAAGTCTTCATCTAGCAAGACATTAGCAGCTTTCACATCCCAATGAATGATTTTAGGATTGCAGTGCTCACGAAGGTACTCCAAACCACGGGCTACACCTAAGGCTACATTTTTCTGAGGAGGCTACTCTAATGGCTTTTCTGTAGGTTTGAGCTCCCTTAGCCTGTATGCAGCACTAAGGTTTTGCATATATGGATAGACTAGAAGTGGCTCTGATGGTGCAACACAAAATCCTATCAAGCACAGAAGGTTGCGGTGGATTGCCACACTGATCATCTCAACCTCCCGTATGTTGGAAATAATATTGAGAGGGGGGGTGAATCAGTATTATCAGGTCAAATATTCCTTTTCTAAAACCAATTTGTATACACTACTTCAATTCATTAAACCCGCGTATATACGCAACTATTTAGAAGGAAAACTGCGTATACAAAGAAACCTTTTAATTTACTTTAACTTTCTGATGATGATTGTTAATCTGTGATGCAGAATCAAATAACTAGTAACCAGAGACATTAAAACAGAGCAAAAAGACAATCACACATAAGAACACAAGATATAAGGTGGAAACCCAATGTGGGTGAAAACCACCTACTGCAATTCGTCTCTATCTTTCTTTAATTAGAAAACTTCTGTTTACAATGTACTGGTGCACTCCTTTACCAGTACGCAGGATGCAACCTGCAGAGAGCTACAACTCTCTCTCGTTTTCCAACTTCTCCTAGAAGGGAGCTACTACCCCCTTTAGCTCTTGCACTAGCCAAGATACTACTAAGTAGGTGTTGGCCTACAAAAGGCTACAACCTTCTCTTTCTTCCAGGGACCACGTTTCATCAATTTTCAGAATGGATCCATGAACATCAATCATCAAGAATTTCTTCATCAACCAATCACCTTTCACCAATTAGATCTAAATCAAGTAGATATCTCTCTGATAGCTGTACCCAAGGCACAGTACCAGTAACCACACACCAAAATAGAACCCAGAACACAGCAGAAGTGGACAGAAGCAGCAAGATCACAGATTAAAACATATACACTACTTTATCAGCCTGAAACATGCGTGCATACGCTTCTGCGTATGAAATAACCTGTGTATACACTCTTTTACTTCACTTAACCTGTGTGTATACGCGCCTTCACTTCACTTAACCTGCGTATAGATCTATAAAGGATAATACACTCTTTCAGATATTCAATCACTAATTAACCCAGATTATCAGACATATAGATCAAGAAAGCGCCACGTCTAGCAGACCAAAACATACAGAGATACTATCATTCAAGCTTAAAGATTATGACCCATGAATAGATCTTATCCTTCTTTTGCACTTAGTTTCCTCCTTCATCCAGATCTAGATCTGCATCACAACCCAATTCTTGGCTCTAGCACTTTATCAGATATTCAATAATAATGCGGATGATTCTTTGCCACATGATCTCCTTCCTCTTTTATAGTCTTAGGCCTTCCTCAATACCATGGTCCAAAACCATAACATTTCAATACCATGAACCCAAAACTAGGGATCAACACATCTGACGAGACGTCGTGGTCCAAAACATAGGTTCAAATCCCAAGGACTAACTACCATGGACCAAAAGTATGATCCCCAAAATATACACTCTTTTTAAACGTATAAACCACATGTATACGCATCTTTATTTAGATGAACCTGCGTATATGTCTTTTTCTTCTCTTTGAGTGCCTGAACTGATATTTGTTACCAAAGAGAGTTGCCATCAAGGACAACACCTGTACCATGGCACCAAACCTGTGCCATAATGCCAACAAAGAGGTCAAGGCAGAGGAAACAAGAGAGGAAGAGGCAGAAGCCAAAACAGAGGTGGAAGAAACAGTCGAGCAAACACTTAAGGAAGAGGTAGCAATCCAAATTAGAACCAAGGCGAAGGCAACAACCAACAGAGTGGACAAAATCATGCTCAGGGACAAAGGTATGAAAAATCCAATGTCCAACGTTATTATTGTAAAAAATATGGGCATTATGCAAATGAATGTAGGAAGAAGCAGCATGATATGAGTAATAGATCTAGTGCAAATTTCACTAGAGAAAATATCAGCCAAGATAATTTGTTGTTAGCCTGTAATATAACTGAAACAAAGAGTGATCATATATGGTTTCTAGACTTTGGTTGCAGTAACCATATGACAGGAAACATAGCCCTGTTTTCAAAGTTAGATCAGAATGTGAAGTCAAAGCACTTTACAAATTGTTATCATACTAAGAAGAATCACTCTAACTCTAACTACCCTAGATTCTTCAACATGGTATCAGAGCTAAGGTTCAGAAGTCAAAGGAAGGGCAGCAAAGAGACATACAAGGATCAGTCTTCAAAAGCATCAAAGTAAGGTTAAGGGTTTTGTCAAGAATAAAGGATCAAGTATACAACAAGCAGTCTACATCAGCAAAGATTATCATCTTGGAGAAGGTCGAAAATCCGAGGAGCAGTCCTAAACTACACTACAACAAAAGGAAAACACAGTACCTTTCACAGTCTCGGTGCTAGGCTCAAAATTTGGGTGTCATTACAACCCATGTCATACCACAGCAACCTTAATGACTCGAGCAGTTTTGGTGATTGGTATTCAACAATGCTCGAAGGCCACAAAGATCTTTGCTCATGCTAGTCAACTCAAGCAAGGTTCTATTCCAGTAAGGAGCATTGCAGCAAGGTTACAAAAATATAGTCACAACATACATTACAGCAATATCACTTCACAAGGAGAACACAATGCCACATCTCAGGTGGACATCATGACAGTGCTCTCAAAATTCTTGATTTCGATTCCATACCCTCACAGTCAAGGAATCAAATAATCTCAACATATCATAAAAGGCAGTGGACTGATAGTAAAGTTTTTGTTATGTGAGAAGGAGAGGTAAATATCTTAACAAAGAAAGGTGAAAATAAAACTGTAGTAGATGTCTATTATGTTCCTGGAATGAAGTGTAACCTCTTAAGTATTGGACAAATTGTTCAAAAGGGTTACAATGTCTTCTTTGAGAATCAGGTATGCACCATCATGGATAGAAAACCCAAAACACTATGTATTGCTGAAGTGGAAATGACAAGGAACAGAATGTTCCCTCTCGGGATAAAAGTAGATTTAAAAGATGGAGTTGAAATTGCAGCAGTTACCCAAGAGGCTTTCCAAAGCGAACCAAAGGATGAAAATTGGTTATGGCACTTGAGATTTGGACATCTCAACTTTGGAGGTCCTAACTTGTTGCATAGAAAATGAATGGTAAGAGGATTACCATTGATAGAGAAACCAGATAGCCTTTGTGAAGGTTGTATCTTGGGGAAACAACACAGAGAAATTTTCCAACTGGGAAAAGCATAAGGGCAAAAGCACCGTTAGAGATTTTCCACTCAGACTTATGTGGACTGATGCAAACTCCATCACTTGCACGCAACCTCTATATTCTAACATTCATTGATAATTTTACCAGAAAAACTTGGGTATATCTTTTGAAGAACAAAATTGAAGTATTTTAAAATTTTCACAATTTCAAAGCACTTGTAGAAAACCAAAGTGGGTTGCATATCAAATTTCTAAGAACTGATAGAGGAGGTGAGTATATCTCCAAATAATTTCTACGTTTTTGTAAAGAAAATGGAATTCATAAACAGTTTACCACTAGGTACACTCCACAACAAAATGGAGTTGCTGAAAGGAAGAATAGGAAAATCATGGATATGGCGAGGAGCATGTTAAAGGCAAAGCATTTGCCAAATGATTATTGGGCTGAAGCGGTACATTGTGCAGTGTACATTTTGAATAGATGCCCTACAAAAGCAGTCATGAACAGAGTGCCGGAAGAAGAATGGAGTGGCAGAAAGCATGGAGTCACCCACATGAATGTTTTTGGATGTGTGGCTAAAGCACACATTCCAGATCAACTAAGGAAGAAGTTGGACAGCAAAGGGGAGAAGTGTATTTTCATTGGATACAGTGAGGAATCCAAACCTTACAGGTTGTATAACCCATCCACTAAGAAGTCTTTTGTGAGCAAAGATGTTCATTTCATTGAGGAGGAAGCTTGGGATGGAAGCATAGAGAAAACAATGAATGTTAAAAAATGTTTATCTCATGATGAAGATGATGAGGAGATGGCTGAAATACATAACCAAACAGTAGTACCAACAAAAGGACAGCAAGAGACACCCTTGAGGAGAAATGAAAGTGCTTCTTCAAGCACATCATAAGGACGAAATTCAAGTGCATCTTCAAGCACTTGCACACCAAATGAAAGAGGTAAGAAGTTCAGAAATTTAAGTGACATTTATGATGAAGGTATGAATTCTTTGTTTGCTTTATATTGTCATGTTGACGATCCTATTCATTTCGAAGAGGCAATGAAGGATAGAAAATGGATAAAAGCTATGGATGATGAGATCAATGCCATAGAAAGAAAGAAGACATGGGATTTAGTTGAACTACCAAAAGGAAAAGAAGGCATTGGAGTTAAATGGATTTACAAGACCAAGAGTAATGCTGAAGGAAAAATAGAGAGACACAAGGCCAGACTTGTTGTCAAAGGATATAAGCAGCAGTAGGGAGAGACTACGAGGAAACTTTTGCACCGGTTGCTAGAATGGAAACCTTGAGAGTAGTGTTGTCCATAGCAGCACAAAACAAGTGGAAAGTTTACCAAATGGACGTGAAGTCAGCATTTCTAAATGGAGTGTTAATGGAAAATGTTTACATTGAACAACCCCCAGGCTATGAAAAGAAAGGCCAAGAGCACAAAGTGTGCAAATTGAAGAAAGCTCTTTATGGGCTGAAGCAAGCACCAAGAGCATGGTACAGTAGAATAGATTCCTATCTACTGAAAAATGGATTTGAAAAGTGTGAGGGAGAACCGACCCTCTACATCAAAGAAAAAGATGGTAAAATTCTAATTATTGTGTTATATGTTGATGATGTTATTTTCATGGGGAATGATGATTATCTTATTGAGAATTTCAAAGTAGTCATGAAAGAGGAATTTGAGATGACTAACATGGGTTTGCTGAGATAATTCTTAGGAATAGAAGTAGAACAAAGTGAAAATGGGATTTTTATCTCACAAGAGAAATATGCTAATGAAGTATTGGAAAGATTTAACATGCAGGAGAGCAAAGTAGCAATCACTCCCACAGTGATGGGATTAACACTTAGCAAAGAGGACAACAACAAGGATTTTGATCGTAGTGTGTACAAAAGCATAGTTGGCAGCCTTATGTATTTGAGTGCAACTAGGTCGGATATAATGCACACTGTTAGTTTAATTTCCAGATTCATGGAGAGGCCAAAAGAAGCACATTGGCAAGCAACAAATAGAATTCTGAGGTATGTTAAAGGTACTAAATGGTTTGGCATTTTATATACTACTTCATAATGTTCAGATTTAATTGGATACACTGATAGTGATTGGGCTAGAATAGTAGATGATCAGAAAAGCACATCCAGTTATTTTTTTCACATGGGTTCAAGAGCTATTTCATGGGCTTCTAAAAAACAGCCTATTGTAGCATTGTCTACAGCAGAGGCATAATATGTGGCACCAACAGCAGCAGCATGTCAAGTAGTTTGGATGAGAAGGATGTTAAGATGTTTATGCCAAGAGAAAGTAAAAGGAACTGTGATTTTTTATAACAATAGCTCAGTTATTGCATTATCCAAGAATTTTGTGTTTCATAAGAGAACGAAACACATTGACACAAAGTTTCATTACATCAGGGAATTGGTAAGCAATGGATAAATTGTTTTAAAACATTGCAAGACTTAGGAGTAGGTTGTAGACATTCTGACCAAGCCATTGGGCCAGAAAAGTTTTGAATTTTTGAGGAAATGTCTGGGTATGACTGATAACCCAACAGTTGAAATTAAAGGGTGTGTTGAAATGTAATTTCAACTGCAGAGCATTGACAAAATCTGTCATGGAAACAACGACTGCAAACCGCGTTATTTTTTCCGAAAAACTGCTGAGCCTTATCACACCGCTTTTGCTGAGCAAGTGGTATTCTCCGGAATGGAAACCATACAATATGCCATTTGACGCATGTCCTCAAGCAGTTTCCAAAACAAATTTTTTCCCAGAACATAAATCTCGTTTGGTTTGTCTGTACGATAGCCGTCCGATTGAAAGGATGGTGGATGTGTGTTGATTGAAACGAAAGCTGCGTACAGGCCTATAGCTGCGTACAGGCCTATAGCTATTGAACATTGCGTGAAGTTTTTTTTTTGACCACTAGTTCTCCACGTGAAATAATTAATGGAATTTACAACGGTTTGTAAATTGTTGGTAAATTTTTAATTTTAATATTTTTTATTAACGAGAGTATAGCATAGGTCAACGTATTGTTATGTTTTAGTTTTTAGTTGTTCATTTTTTGCATATGTGAAATGTAATGAAACTAAAGATGCAGCAGTGCACGAGTGAAGAATTTTTCACACAACAGTGTGAAGTGAATTTAATATGCAACGCAACAGCGTGAATGCATATATCATGTTCTTTGTTGAAAGGAAATGTAATACGCAGCTCCCAGTAGCGCATGGGTAAGGTAGACAGTTTTTTTTTTGTAATGGAATATGCAGCAGCATAAATGTACAAGAAAATTTGTATGCCGAGAAAGTTTTTTTTTGTTGGTTAATATGAAATGTAATGCTCTGTAGAAAATGTAAAAGATTTTTTTTTACACAATAGTAAATGTAAGAAATTTTTACACACAGTAGTGTAAAATTTCCAGCTGAGACTGAGTAAATTTTCAAGGAGACAAAGCAATTTTTTTTTTTTCTGAGGAGCCAAAGTGGTTTTGTGTAAATCCCTCTGTGAGAGGAAGAAGTCTATAACGGGCAGTCTTTTATTAATGAATACAATGTTTTTATGAGTGTGTGAAACTCTGTTCTTCAGAAATCAAATTTAGCTTCCTTGTGTTAAGATCCTGTGGTAAAACAGAGCATTTTTCTCTATTCAGTTTTGTTTGGAATCATCAGAAATTCCCAACACTGCTAATTAGATTTTGGCTACCTCTTCTTTTCAACATTCCGCCTTCTTCAGTTGCTTTTCATCACTCTTTATTCTAACTAATACACAGCGCAATTTACCGAACTACAGAAATTGCTTTGACAATATGGAACTTGGGGTAGCTGACATCGACATCGACGTCCAGCACATGCTACCTTCAATTCCACAGCCAACCAGCCTAGCATATTTGTCCGTTGGAAAATATAACAAACGCTTGTAATATTTGATCCTGATAAAAAATAATAGACATTGTGCCCTAAGGTGTAGCGAGAATTATTAATCCATCACCTAGGTAGGCGAATTGAATGTATTACTTGTTTTTGTCTATCTTTTGATCATGTTTCTCTAGTTTTTCTTCATCATGGCATCTGGGCTAACACACATCATTTTTTGAGTTTTCGATCATGGTATATCATCCTTTTCTAGTTGTGCATTATGGTATCAAAGCTAAGGTATATTTCACTCATGGACTTTGAATAATGAAGCAGTGAGGATGTGATTTTACGTAATAATGGTATTATGAAAGGTTTATTTAGATCAGAATAACAGTGTTTAATATTAATTTTGAATTTTTATTCTAGGTTAACGAATACAAAATTTTAGTAGCACTTTAAAAAAAGTATATCGAAATATATGTATGTGTAAGTTAAGACATTTAGTTCTTTTATTGTAGTTCAAGTTGTTATGTGCGAGAGCCAACAAGGTTTTAGAATACAATATTATTTTTATTAAGATTTGAGTAGAAGTATTATTACCAATGCAATAAGTAGAGGGATTATCCATTTATCTATGATTGATTTGGAGTATGGGCTAATTTGAAGAGAAGAGTTGAGATAATCATTCACTGTAATGGTGATGGTAATTGACCAATTTCAGTTCATTATAGATTTATTAAGAATGCCCTAAATGGTTATCTCATAAATGTGATCATTGAGTATGAAAACCTTTCAGGAATTTGATGTCTCTTAAGTAGTTGGGGGTAGAAGGTGCAAGAGAAGTTGAAGAGATTGAAAAAAACATTTTACTAAGAAGTTGGCACATTGCCTATTCAATGCATACAAAAAGAGGAACACTAGTAACCACAATACACTAAGCCACACCACGGAGAAACTTCTAACTCAATAATAGTTAGTCAAATGTATTAAGTTCCACTAAATAATTAATCAATGGATTATAACATATGGTACCATTCTCTTCATTTATGGAACTAAAAAAATTGATCTCTATAACCTGTTAGGATGGGTCACTTAGATGGAACATCACTTCTCCATTTAGGAAATTATCAATGACGTGATGGAACTCAAGGTGGGGATCCTATATTTATATCTGGAATAATGGTAATGTTGGAAAAAATATAAAAGATCATATCCATGCTACATAACCTAATATTAGTTTTTAAATCTATCCATGCATTTTTAGAGAGATAATCATTATCTGGGCCAAATTTAGGGTAGCCTTTGAGTAGTTAGCCATCTATATAGAGAAATTAACATATTATTACTATAAAAATGTTTCACTAGTGGCATCAAGGAAGACATTCAAGTGCGAGTCAAATTGCAACATCCTACTACGTGTTTCTAAGTAAACGAGGAGGCCCTAAAAGCTAAGAAATTGATTAACACACAAATAAAATAAAAGGAAACATCCAATCCCTTACACTCATCCTCCTAAAGATAGTTCTCTGAGAACAACTTATACTCACCCCTTGAGTTCAAAGGTTGTCTCTAACATGTAAAGAATACTACCAAGTATGTGGTCTCTACTATAATTGTGATGAAAAATATGGCCAAGTTCATGAGTGTAAATATATTTTTTTTCAACTTGGTATGACCACTTAGGCACTAACCGAAGAAATGAGTGTCGAAGATACACCAAAAGTTACATGTTGAAGACCTTAACACTAAGGCTCACGAATATATTGAACCCATAGAATATTTTAGGGGCAAATATTCACAGTTGGGCTAGTTTTCATGATTTTTCTAAAACAATTTTTGCTAATTTCCATATTTTATAAAAATGATATGCCCAAATTTTACAATATAAAATTATTTTAACTTAAAAAACCCGAACATTATATATAGATTATATATAAAAATCATTATAAATTTGAATAATTTTACAAATACATCAATAAGCATTCTGTGGTTTGCATATTAGGGACTAGTGAGATTCGCTAATCTTTTTAAACTTCAAGATAATTTTCCATCCTTAAAATTTTCCCTCATTGAACCTTCATTTACATTTAAAGAACCCTAATTTCTTTGCATGAATTATAAGAAATTAAAACATAAAAAACCTTGAAACTCATAAGTTATATCAAACATCAATGTGTTGTAATCCTAGTTAACAGAAATTAAATTTCATTCATAAGAAAAGGGCAAACTCCAAAAACCTTGAAAATCATTAGTTATATTAAAAACCAAAAGGTTCTAATCCTATTTGATAATGCTCACAATCATTCATAAGAAAGTGGTAAAGAAAACCTATTTCTTTGTAACATAGTGCACAAATTTCAAATCATTATCATGAATGGAGGTACGATAAAAAGTGATTATATATGTGAGAATTTCAAATTGCAAATGAGATACTATTAACTCAAAACTTATCTATTCGGGTAGAACTCTTAAATAGTTCTAATGAATTTTAAAGAGCTATTTAAGAGTATCACTAAAGAGGAACATATATGCACTCTTCGAGCGCTTGGAATAAGATTCCCTGAAATATTAACATTTCTTTGTACATAGAGATATTCAAGGCACTTTGACACATTTTCTAAATTTAATTCCATAAAAATTATGGGTAATCCAACCTAAGAAATTCACTTGGATCTATGGTTTCTCCTTGAAAAACATCATAATGTTTTTATGCCAAAAAATGGTTTGCCCCATTTTCTAGGATATCGTGGCCATGGTATCCCCTTGCTATGACAAGTCAACCACTAAATGTAGATCTTTATTAAAAACATAAATTATAAGTTGAACTTAAATAAAGTAACAATGTTGACTGATGAAAATTGTACATTGAAATTGATGCATGCACACACTTATTTCAATGCAACTACCAATTTCCAAATGTCTTGATATCAGTGTATATATGAATTTATAATGAGTTGACTTTTTGTACATATCAACTCCCATTTTTGTCTAATTTCTAAGATATTGATTTAGTGCACATATAGTAAGTCTTATTTCTATTATGTATACATATACGTTATTATTTATTTTAATATACATAGCAATTTTTAATACATTGATTTTAGTGCATATATCAACTAATATTTCAATTCATACTTTTATTTTTCATTCATTATACTCAACTTCTAACACATTAATTTATAAATGATTAAAAAATATACTCTAAACTATATTTATTTCATTGCCTATGTCAAATTCTATCTCAATTTGAAATTCCATTTTTATGTCAAATTGAATTTCAATCTGCTTTTCTATTTAATTCAAATTCCTATTTTTTTGTTAATTTATATTCAATTAAAAATTCATTAATTAAAATGAATATGTTAATTCTAATGTAAATGTCATTTTTTGTTTTAATTTCTATGTGTTTTGTTTTTATCATTTTTGTGTGGAGTGAATTCTATTAACTTCTAAAACTAGATATGACATCAAGCATCATAATAAGTCATACCAATCTCTTACATGAGAGACCAAACCATAACCAAAACTCTACCCTTCGAGGGGACAAGAGCGACAATTTGAAACAAGAATAAACATGATCAAACAATCATAAATCAAGATAGTGGCATATCCAACCTTGCAAAAAAATAAGTACAACAGTGAAACAATAAACCATAACCATAACAAAATCAAATACAAGGACCAAAATTAGAGCCTGCCACTAGGATAGGAGTTTTTGGATCTTTCTCACCAATATGAAGTCTATCTTCTTCAACCTACTATTATAATATTTTAGGTGCCCATGCATGTGGCCAAAGTATTGCTACATGTCCATCTAAGGGTCATAGTTATCCAATAGAGTACATCCAAATAGGATCTTCATTTTTCAATATAATTCTATTGTCTACATATATTTGTTATGTATTCCTTAAGTATGTCCCATATCATGGATCTAATGTATCCATTTTTCCAACACTTCAGTATCTAAGAGGGAATTTCTCTGGGAAGAGGATTCCCCTTGAGACTAGACCAATTCCTCCTATACATGGAAAGGGATCTACTCCTTATATCTGTCTACAAAACCATCAGCTCTCTGATGTAGATGGGTATTTCCTCTATCAGCTTGTTCCTCATAGTAAGAAACCCCCTGCTTACTCGTTCTTTCTGTTTAGGCATAGCAAGGGTAACATGAAGAGCCTAGGCTATATAACACAATCTTCTTTGGTAAAGGGAACCTCTCCCACTGAGAGACACCTCATATTGGAGTAGCCAAAATCTCTAAAGTAGATAGCTTGAAATTCCATAGTTGAGGCACCCTTTCTAGCCTGGAAAACACCCCTCATTTTATGTTCAAAACTCCATCCTCCGCTAACTCCTCGATTCTAAGAAATAACAAGTTCAAAAAGCTACCAGTTGAACTGGGTTGACACTAGACTAAATATTTGAAATAAGAGATACAACCACAACCCAACCCACAATGGAAAACAAGAGATAATGGACCAGAAAAAAACAAAGGATTCTGGTAATAATGTGTACCACCATTTATCAAGGATACTCTCAAACCATTGTGAGTGGCCTCAAGTATCAGTTATATTCATAGCACCAACGGGGATACAACAACACCGAAGATTAATAGAACCCCATGAAACTCCAAGATAGATATGGCAGTGAACATCATCTAACCAAACACCCCTCACCAAGGTAACACATGGATAGGGTATCTACATCCTCCAATGACAACCTTCGAGAAGATGAACAACAAATTTGAAAATACCAGCGATCACCACAACCTATCCAAAAGGAAAGAGGCACCATGAATAACGTCTAAATAGAACAGACATAATACATAAGTAGAAAGAGTACTCGAAGGACATGGAAAAATTTTAGCTGAAGTGAAAATAATGAATCTCCACCATGGTTTCCTAAGTCGAGCAATAAAAATTAGGATTATTTCCAACTTGTCATCTGGGAATTTGAGAATTGACTCTTCATGCATGTAATGTTGTGATTGGGAAATCTAATCTGTCAGCTAGAAGGGGATATGTCCAAAACCACAATCCTTAACTAGTGACACTCACATTTCTCCCATCTAAAAAAAACACAACATAGATAAATCTTTCACTTTGCAATATTTTCCTAACTTCTCACCCTTTTCCTAACTTCTCACCCTTGCTACTTACATCTTCGAATCCACCTTTCATCTCCAAATATTAGACATGAGATTTTTATTTTTTTTAACTTTTTAATAATTATAATAATAATATTGGCCTAAATATATATAATTGATATTTAAATTTATTAAAAGTGAAAATAAAAAATATTAAAAACATTATGAATTGAGAAAATTATTTTATTTAAAAAGTATTAGATATTTGTCCTATGAATAACCTTTAGTTCCATGTTGAAGAAGGAATGAAACAAATACATTTTAAACACAATTAGCAAAGATTCTCCTTCTATCCTTGTATTTTTTGATGATTAGCTTTTTATGAACTTTAATTTATCTTAAAAATGATATATTAATATTTATAATTAGGTGAAGGAAATATTATCTTGGAAATTTTACAATAACGATGTGAATCTAATGACAATAATAATCTCGATTAAACACTTTCTTTGTGGTTTCACATATGGTATTAGATAATGTAATCAAATTGAATTTATTTAATTTTTTTATTTTTGATATTTGAATGATTTAGTTTTTTTTTTGAACTGTAATGTTAAAATATGATAAATTTAAAATGTTTCATTAACAGCCGATATACAAATTTATAAAATACAAAATAAAACAATATTTAAAAAAATATTATTTTTTTTTAAAATTATTTATATATAAAAATATATTATGAACTTTATTATAATAAAAATATTTATATTTATAATTAAGGGAATGACATTTCTTTTTGAAATTAATAGCCATATGAATCTAATACATAATATTTTCGAATTAATGCTTCTTTGTGGTATGCACACTATGGCACATATGATATACATATTGCATATTGATATGAAATTAAGTAATGAATTGACTTTGTTCCATTTTTGTCTTTAAAAATGAGAATAATATTTTACATATTAAAAGTTGGTGTACATATTTAAATTAAAAATATAAAATTTTATAATTTTTTGAAAAATATTTATATAATATATAAATTTATTAGCAAAATTGTTTGCGGATGAACCTTGTGAATAAAGTAATTCAGGGTCAACTTCATAGGGCTCGTTGTGCATTGTGTTAGGGAGAGGAGACATGCTAAAAAATATAGTGAGGTAAGGGTTGGTGTGGCCTAGGTCAAGTGCCATCTGCTTTGAACGCTTAGATGCCCTTGTGTCTACTTTGACAGCATAATTGTCCCTCACTGGCGGCTCTTCAAGCCACAGATCAAATGTTTGTCCTTGAATAACAACTCTTCAAGCCACAAATCAAACTTGGGGAATCACATACAACTTGACAAACAAAACAAATAAAATTATATATATAATCTATATATATTATATATTATATAAATTATATATATAGCTTTTTAGTTCCATAGTGAAAAAAGAATTACACAAACACATTTTCATCTCAATAAACATGAATAAGTTTTTTTATCAACTTTCATTTATTATAAAAATTGATCTACTAATATTTTTAATTGGGTAAATGGAATCTTCTCTTTGCAATTTCACTATAATCATATATAAACTGAATTACAATAATAATGTGAATTAAATACACTCCTTATAGTCTTCAATAGACTTCATTTATACTTTTTAATATTTATATTATATTAAAACATGTAAATAACATTTTGATTTTCAAATTTTAATAAATAGAAATATAAACCTTTTTTCACAGCACTCATTTCTTTAAACTAATTATTTATTTTAAAAATATAAAAATATTATCTATAATTAAAATTTTTTTTAACTAATATTTAAAATTATTTATTAGTTAATACTTTTAATAAACCTTAATTCCATCTAAAAAAAATTTACACATACACATTTTCAACTTTTTTTAATTAATACTTTTGCAATAGAACCTTTAATTCTATGTCAAAAAAAATTTACCGATACACATTTTCAACTCTCTTAGCAATGGTTTTCCTACTTTCCTTGTAGCTTTTGGAAATTGACTTTTTATTAATTTTTATTTATGATGAAAAATAGTATATTAATAATTTTAATCACATGAATGGAATATTTTCTTTCCAATTTCACAATAACCATGTCAATTGGATGACAATAATCACGTGAATTAAATGCTTTCCTTCTAACTTCACATGCTGTATGAGATAATGTAATAAGATTCACATCCATTATATTTATAAGCTCGTTTAAAATATTTTAATGTACTATTATATCATATGCCACAAAAATTCATATTCAAATTTATAAAAATAAATTTATTTCAAAATTGATAACTTTTTTTATTTATAAATATAAATATTTATTTTTTAATTATTACCTTTCCCATGTAACATTTTTGTGTGCTTTTTCTTTTTGAGTTTCAAGGATATTACTTCACAAAATCAGATATTCAGTATATAGGTTATTAGTATATAGGTTATCCATTCATCCGTTATTAGTATATAGGTTATCCATTCATCCATTGTCAGTACACTTTATAGTCGCAATTTGCCCAATGGAAAATCTGATAATTCTTTTTTTTTTTTTTAGCACATGGTGAATCGGTAACTATCAAGCCTAATCCAGGGGAGACCCAGGATCAAACCTCATGGCTGCCACTATAACACCAAGAGTATAACCAACCACCTGTAAGTCGGGTATACTAATAACCTATGGTTTAGCAAGAGCAGACTCTGCGGTTTGGGGAGTCCGCCCCTCTAGCAGCCACCATAACAGGTCAATGTACTCCGTGAGATTTGAACCTAGGTCTCCTGAGCTTCGCCCGAGAAGACCTACCGTTAAACCGCACATCACTGTACATCTGATAATTTTGACAAATAATTAGTCAAAAATTGTGGGAGCAACTCAATTAGCAAGGATTCTCTTGCTTTCCGGACATATTTGTAAACTATCTCTGAAAGAGTCTAGAGCATGTATGTTTTTCGTGCGAGTAGAAATCTAAAATGTTTTTATGAAAAAAGTGATTGAAAAATCTTAACGTGCAGATTTGAGGTTTAACAGATGTAAATGAAGCGGCATTGTAATTAAATACAGACTGGCGGCTCGGTAGTGTTGGTAAGCATGTAAGCATATAAAAACATTGGATAGGCCCTCCTACACCCTCCATTGTCCGTTCTCGTGCCACTTGCCGTGCCCTCTCGCAGAGCCTCATGCATTGCATACTTCTTCGTATTGTCGCCACGTTTTCTGTCTGATTTCTTTCAAGTATCTCCCATAAAACACTGCTTACCAGACTGTTCCCA
>APFE030713007.1:679-39693 GCA_000404065.3 Pinus taeda
TGTATTCTCCACCTTCCCTTCTGCATTTGTCTTCTTCTTGAACACCCATTTGCTGCCAATGGGTTTCCTTCCAGCCGGCAACTCCACCAGATCCCAAGCCTCATTTTTGTGCAAAGATGCCATTTCATCAACCATGGCCTCTTTCCAGGTTTTCCATCCTCTAAATCCACTGCTTCCTTCACAGTTCTGGGATCATCATCAGTAACAGACAAAGAAAAATCTAAAAAAAAAACAGATGGACTATACCTTTCTAGCTACCTTCTTTCTCGAACTGATCTTCTCACAACCATAGTTTGTGGCTCTTCATCTTCTGATTCCTCTACTACAGAGTCTGATTCTTGCTCCTTTAGCTCAAACTCTATCTTCACAAGTTCCTTTAGTTGGACTTCATGTTTAATAACATATTTCACCTCTCTAAACACCACATCTCAACTATACACAACCTTCATTGTTACTGGATTCCAAAGATTATAACCCTTTAAACCATCCTTATACCCAATAAAAATGCACTTTCAGATTTACTATCCAACTTGGTTCATTTCTCCTTTGGAACATGTACATATGCATCACATCCAAATACCCTCAGATGTGAAAGAGAGGGTTTCTTACCAATCCATACTTCTTGTGGAGTCTTATCCTCCAACGCTGATGAAGGTGACCTGCTGACCAAGTAACATGCAGTATCCACCGCCTCTGCCCAGAATTCCTGTCCTAACCCGGCACCACTGAGCATGCTTCTTGCCCTTTCCATCAACGTCTTGTTCATTCTTTCTGCAACTCCATTTTCTGAGGTGTATATGGAGTAGTCTTCTGCCGTGCTATACCACACTTCTTACAAAATTCTTCCAATTCCTTGCTACAGAATTCTCCACCATTATCTGTCCTCAGTACTTTTATCTTCTTCTCTGTCTGATTTTCCACTAGAGCCTTAAATTCTTTAAACCTGTCAAAGACTTCAGATTTCTTCTTAAGGGAATATATCCATGTATTCCTTGAGAAGTCATCTATAAATGATACATAGTACACAGACTTACCCAGTGATGGAACTTTCACAGGTCCAAACACATCACTGTGGACCAGCTCTAATATTTGTTTCGTCCTCTTACCACCAGAGGGGAAACTCACCCGATTCTGCTTCCCATATACATAATTTTCACAGAAATCAAAATCCAGAGAGTTATTACTCATACCTTCTACCATACCTTTACCATGAAGTATTCAAAAGCCCATCTCTCCAATATGTCCAAGCCTTTGATGCCACAGCATGGTCTTCTCTCCAAAGACCACTAGATTTTCTGCTCCACTTGTAGGAACCACAGAACTGTTGCACCCATCAACAACCGTGCTACCTTATAGCTTGTACAGAGTTCCAATACAAACTCCCTGCATAAGTACCAGTGCTCCATAAACCATCTTGCAAGTATCCTTCTCGAACACAGTTTTTACATTTGCATCATCCAACTTGCTTACAAAAATCAAATTTCTAGCTAATGCAGGAATATGCAGAACACCCAGAAGTGTTCTAACCCTCCCAACATGCAACCTCAACATTACTTTTCCATGACCTATGATTCTATCCTTCCTATCATCCCCTAAGAAGACATCACCACCATCGTATTTCTCATACTCGCAGAACCACTCTCTATGGTGAGTGAAGTGAAGGGATGCACCTGAGTCAATCAACCATGCCTCATGATCTACATGTGTACTTAAAGAAGCCTAGTACACATCCCTACCTTCATCTGAGGTGGTTTTCGCCTCTGTAGAAGGAGCATCATCAAATTCCTTTCCTTTGTCAAAAGCTTTATATTTACAGTCCCTTTTGTAGTGCCCTTACTTTCCGTGTTTCCAGCACACCACCTCTATAGGTTTTCCTGGGATTTAGATCTCCCTATAGATTTAGATCTCCCACTCGATGACTTACTTTTGTTTCTGTTCTAGGACCGTCCTCGTACAAACAAGGCATCACCATTCTAGCTCTCCATATTTTTCCGTTTCATCTCCTCCATCAGCAAGGATGAGACTATTTCATCAAACTGCAAGGCAATTGCATTGCTACCTATTGCAATAACTAGACTATCTCACGAATCTAGTAGAGAACACAACAAACTAATGCACTTATCTTCATCTTAAATTTTGATATCAACGGACGATAACTAACTTACCATAGTATTAAACGCATTCAGATTCTCTGTCACTGAGTCTCCAACTTCCTTCCTCAAGTTATACAGCTTTTTTCCATAGGAGCAGTTTATTCACCAGAGGCTTAGATTGGTACAAGGTCCCTAACTTGTCCAACAAAGCCTTAGCCATAGCTTCCCATGATACATTCAGCAATACTGAATCTGAGACACATAATCGTATTGTGCTCTTTGCCTTCTAATCTAGTTTCTTCCATTCTTCATCAGACACTCTCGTTGGTTTAGTACCCAGATCTACTGTGATCCATTGATATTTATCCACCAACAGATCCTCCATCTTGAGTTTCCACAACTCAAAACTCTGAACATTAAATTTATTAATCTCTATATTTCCACTACTCGCCATCTTCTTTTACCACTAGAATTGATCTCGTATATCTCCCACTGAATAGAGTCTACCACAGGCCCGAACGAAACCCCTCAGCAATAAAGGCGTCTCCTTGAAGCCAAAATAGCTCTGATACCAAATGTAGGTTTTAACCCCGTACAGAAATTACCTGCATACGAATTCTAGAAACACAGAAAATAAACAATGCGAGAGCATAACACATAAAACACATATAGACAAAGATTTTCCCCTAGATCCCAAAACTTGGACTACCAAATTGATTTTTCCTTATTTTCCTTTCAATGTTACAATACATATTTATACATGCCGAAGCATCCAATACCATGGACCGAAAACCATCACGTCCAAAGCCATGGACCGAAAACCATCGCATCCAAAACCATGTGCAAAAATCATGCACAAAACCATAGGTGGGTCCGCCCAACCTAACATAGGGTGAAAAACCAAAGTTTTCTGGGGCGCTGCCTCAGATCCCATAGAGTGGGGTTAGTTGTACCCCTCAAACCCCCTATGACACCCCGCTACACAATCGACGCAACGAACGGGGAGCTCCACCCCCCTTCTAACCCCTGGTTAACTACGTGGGCTAGTCGTGGAAAGAATATAACACAACCCAATAGAAAAGATATTCAAAATGGTTAAATATATTTATTTAGAACTAATTAAAAAATAAAACGATTTATTAATTATTTCGTGAGGATTAAGAATGATGTGAAATTGAGATAATTATTAAATAGTGATTTAACAATTATTCCAATAATAGAATTAAGGAATAATAAATAAATAGTGATTTGTTTAATTACTCCTAGATGATTTAGTCAAATGTGACAAGGAATAATTATCAAACAATGTTTTAATAATTATTCCTAGAGAAAAATAATTAAATAATGATTTATTCAATTATTCTCAAGGGTTTTTCAAATTTTAATCAGAAATAATTTAATAAAAATGGTTTACTAAATGGCTAGGTGATCATTTTTTGGTGATAACAGATTTCCCCCCAACGTATGAGTGTTAGGAGAAAATCATACGACCGAAATACATTTTAGGTTACACTTCCATGAGACACCACAGGGGAGTCATAGAGAGAGAAAGAGAGAGAGAGAGAGAGAGAGAGAAAGAGAGAGAGAGAACTGAAGCAATGCAAGGGAGGTTGTTTACTAAAGGGCTAGGTGATCATTTTTTTGTGATAACAGATTGCCCCGCAATGTATAAGTGTTAGGAGAAAATCATATGACTGAAATATTTTGTATGTTATACTTCCACGAGACACCAAAGGGGAAGTCAGAGGAGATAGTGAGACAACTGAAGCAATGCAAGGGAGGACAAAAATGGAGGGCGTGAAACCTACTAAACTAATATATGTCTCATTTTATTTTGGAGTACATGATCTCAAATGAGATGGTAGAGGCATACCCATAGCCACCGAGATAACTGATTACAAAGAATAATGGTCAGCCCAACAATGTGGGATTGAGCTACAAAGTGCATGATACATGATATGCTAGCATCAATGGACCAGAAAATAATACAATGAATCCCATATACATAATGTGCCTAGAAAGACATGGGTCAAGAATGAATACAATAGCATCTGAGTAAATGAGACATAATTCCCCTTGAGATGACATGATGAGGGGGGACTGCAACAAAATAATCCTTGCTACATAGGAAAGGGCTCTGAAGATCTGAATGGATCATTTGAAGGAGACATGCATAATGTGGTCGTTACAAGTGGCTGAAACCAAACCCATCACATATGTGGAACTACATCTGAGGTTGGATCAACATGTATAGACATATGGGCATGTGGAGGGATACCTGAAGGGACACCCCCTAATGAGGTCTGGAACATCCCACACACACTCGAGAATCACTGGGACAATCATCTAGATCATCAAACCATCAAGTGTATGATTCTCAATTGTGTGATAATGAGTTAGCATCGAGCATGTGAGAAACAACCAAGTCAAAGGGTAATGGTGAATCCCTTTGCTTGATCTAAGGCACCAAACAAAGATGAAGGATGAAACCAAGCTACAACACCCTCTTGACCACACTTCTCAAATAAATGTGTTGAACTTGATAGAAGAGGGCCCGCTAGAGTTAAGGCAACAAGGAATCCTTAGCAAAGGCACGAGGGATCATAGTAAAGTGACTGATGGACTGACACCAAGGATGATGATTGAAGGAAATAATATGAGTGGAATACTGATGAAATCCCTTGTCAAAGCATGATATGCATGGTTGACATTGCAATGAATGATTCGATAGATGCAAGGGTGATTCATCTCCGATGTTGTTAGCAAGGGTGACTCGATGATGCTACCATGTGGGAGAGGCCCAAAGGGGAACATGAATACATGATTAAATAATGGTTACTCATGAAAGAAATCAGTACATGAGTCAACAAGTTCCAAGGAAAACTGGTACCAAAGTACAAATGACTCATATGAAGAAATTTGGTTTTAATTGGCGGGAAAGCAAAACCTCGTGGAAAAAATGGCTTCTGGGAGAAGTGTCACATTACCAAAAATGAAGGGAGACATATTATAAAACTCTGTGAGGGAGTTCAAATGGTGTTGATGGTTCTTCAAACTGATTTACATTTTGGTTGCAATGGGCAACAAAAAAGCTAGGGTTTTTCATATAAAAGGGCTTCTTCCCCCCAAATCCAATTCAATAGCATAATGAGTTGTTGGAGAAATTGGAGAGGAGGAGAAGGACCTAAATCCTGTGGATATCATAGCAAATAGCCCAGCCTTCATAATTTGGATCTGTGACTTTTTGCTAAGTCACCTTACTTCTTGAAAAATGGCCTTAATGCTTCTTGGTAGGATGGTTCTTGGTGAAGAATTAAGGAAAAAGGAACACCCGAATGAACTAGTAAAGAAGGTCTAAGATCATCCCTTCCCACCAAGTCAAACATAGGGACTAAGTTTTAAGTGTAGCATAACATATAGTAGAATTTTTCAATGTATTTTATGAATCATATTTGATATACAATGTGAATATGGCTCGTCGGAGAGGCTAGTAGGACAAACTATCCAAGGAATGAAAGGATAATTGACCACACCTAGATAGTTGAGGTCTAGGCCGAGATTTATTTGAATCAAGTAAGAGGGTGATCAAGGGTTCCATCATGCCCCCAAGCATGAGATACTACTCCCCAAGATATGTAGTGGGGGGTACTAATGAAGTATGCAAAGGTGGGAATAATGCCCCTAGCTATAGGAGTACCATTGTGTATCCGACCCTACTGGCATGGGATCCTCCAGAGGATGATGAGTATATGTAGGGGCACATGTTTCCCCCCAATTTTGTATGGATGGATGTAGCATGATATGGGCATATGAAATGCATTTAGAATAGTGGACTCTAAACACATTTTGATGATGTGGTTTGCCATTTTTTGTTTGTGGCTATCTTCTTATGGGAGGAACTAATAAAGGATGTAGTAAGAGAAATAAAATGGTAGATTAAAAATCTTGTTTGGCACTACATATAGAAGTCAAATGGACTAAACTTTTGGGTTCGCATACATGGTGTCACCATACTAAAGAGTGTCTTTGGATATAATGAACTAATGCTCACCCAGACAACACTGTGGTTGACCAACAACAATGTATAAGGGACTAGGTTGTTCATGTAAGGAGGAATGATTAAGTGGATCATCCCCATGGTGATCTGAAGTCACATGAGACTCTAGAGGTTATTCAACATGGAGAAAAAGGATGGGACTAGATTCAACACTACCATATGCACTAGGGGAGTTGGGGATAGTTGCTTCTCTTGGACTCTAAAAAATAGATGCTCCCTTACCCAAACATTATGTGGCAACATAATGGACACAAGGTGGATGTGGTTCAAAGTAAGGGTTTGTTGAACCAATCGACCTCATTGTAGGTTTTAACCCTATACAGAAATTACTTGCAAACGAATTCTTAAAGACAAAAAATATATAATTGTGAGAAACAAAAAACAAATACATAGATATTTTCCCCTGGATCCCAAATCTAGGACTACCAGATTGATTTTTCATTATATTCATTTCAATGTTACAATACATATATATACATGTCGAAGCATCCATAAATCCCAACCCATTAACCATGGATTAGAACATCACCATAGTTCCATTGACCGAATGTATAAGATACCATGGGAAGAAAACCATCAGGCCCAAAACCATGTACAAAACCATAGGTAGGCATGCCCACCTAATATAGGGTCCATAAAATAAAATTCTCAGGGTGTTGCCCCGAACCCCATAGAGGGGGGATAATTCCCCCCTCAAACCCCTCAATAAGGGCGGATACCTCCCTCATCAAACCCCCCAGCTGTGCCTGACATAACGAAGGGGGGACTCACCACCCCCCCTCTAACCCCCCAACTTCGCGCATGGGGCTAGTCATGGAAGGAATATAACACACACCCAACATTCTCCCACTTGTTTTCTTTTCTACACAGGGGATCACAAGAGATCTTAGTCATTGTTCCAACCCTATAACGCCCATTGTTTCTCTACAACAAGAAAACTTCTCAATACTCATAGACTTTGTCAATGCATCTACAATATTCTTCAAAGTGTCCAACTTTACAAGCAACACCTTTTGTCCTCAACCATATCCCTCACAAAATGATACTAAACATCAATGTGCTTTGTCTTTGAATGATAAGCAAGATTCTTTGCCAATAAAACTGCACTTGGTTGTCACAGACTATCCTTATAACTCGTTGTGCTAACCCCATACTTGAACACAATCTCTACAACCAAATTGCTTCCTTTCTTGCATTAGTGGCTACCAAATATCCTCCCTATGTAGTTGAATGTGCCACTACAGACTGTCTCTTGCTCATCCAACTAACTGCACCTCTAAATAGGTTAAACACATACGCATTTGTAAATCTTCTTTGATCCAAATCTCCAGCCCAGTTTGCATCAACAAAGCCATGAATGTCCAAAACTCTGTCTAATGCTCCTTTCCTAGTTTTGACATAAACCTCCCTAATACTACTGCTGCATGTGCAATGCCTTGACTATTACAGACCATTTCATACCTCAGGCTACCAACTGCACTTGCTTATGGAACACATGACATGTCCTCTTCCTCTTCTTGTATCTTGTGACACTGTTCAGTAGATAAAATTACACTTACATGAATAGGAAACTTCATCGATTTACTATCCTAGATATTAAACCTCTGCAATGTTGTCTTGACATACTTCCTATGGTTTAACCAAAGCTTCCTCTTTTCTCGATATCATTTAAGTTCCATGCCCAAAATATAGTTTGCAGCATTGACATCCTTCATGTCGAATTTGGAGGACAATTGCGTCTTCAAATCCTGGATAATTTATTTGTCATTTCCAATCAGCAACATATCATCCACATACATGACCAGATAAATAACATAGTCACCAATTAAATTAAAATACACAAAGTGATCCACTATGCTTTTGGTGAAGCCAATTCTTTGTATAAATGTATCAAATTTCTGATACCACATCCTTGGTGACTATTTTAACCCATAATAAGACTTTTTAAACTTGCAAATCATTTATTTCTTACCCTTCACCACAAAGCCTTTAGGTTGCTTAAAGTAGATCTCTTCTTATAGATCCCCATGGATAAATTTTGTCTTCACATCCATATGTTCTACCTCAAAATCAAAAGCAGTAGCAACAGATAAAATTAATCTAATAGAAGCTACCTTGGCAAAAGGAGAAAAAATATCACCAAAATCGATTCCCGACACTTGGGAATAACCTTTTGCTACCAATCAAGCTTTGTATTTCTCCACCTTTCCTTCTACCTTCATCCTCTTTTTAAATAACCATTTATCACCAATGGATTTCCTTCTAGCCAGAAACTCCATCAAATCCCAAGCCTCATTTTTGTGCAAAAGTGTCATTTCATCAAGCATGGCCTCTTTCCAGAGTTTTCCATCCTCTGAATGTACTGTTTCCTTGACAGTTCTAGGATCATCATCAATAATAGATAATGAAAATTTTGAATAGAAATCAGATGGACCATACCTTTTTGGCTGTCTTCTTTCTCAAATTGATCTTCATTAGAGGAATTTTGAAGTCTAAAATGGGCCTCCTAGGAAAAATGTACAACAAAAATAACTTTATAAGAACCAATACGATTCAAGATGATGATGTCAACCATGGTGGATGATTCACCATTTTTGGAGTAAAAACGTAAAAAATATTAAAAAATAATAAAATAATATAACTTCTTTTTCAACTCGTATTTTCAACTTATCTCCCTAATGTTTTACTCAAATTTCAATTAGGAGTACTTGTTGGATACACAATTTAATTCCTCATCCAAAGAGTACCCATTTTGCATACTTTCGATGGACCCTACTACATGAAAAATGAGAAATACATGAAAAAAACGTTATTGCAATCACGTTTTTCATGTATTTTTCATTTTTCGTGTAGAAAGGCCCATCAAAAGTATGCAAAATGGGTACTCCTTGGATGAGGAATCAAATTATGCATCCAGCGAATGTTCCCACTAGAAATTTGAGTAAACCCATAGGGAGATAAGTTGAAAATATGAGTTGAAAAAGTAGTTTTTTCTTTTTTCCCTCTAAAATTTGATGATGTAATATAATCTTATTTTATTATTTCCACTATTATTTTATAAATTCTTTACGAGGCCCATTTTAAACATCAAAATTCCCCTAATTCTCATAGCTATATTTTGTGTTTCTTCATCTTCTGATTCCTCTTCTGTTGTAGAGTTGGATTCTTCCTCCTTTAGTTGAAGCTCTATATTCTCAAGTTCCTTTGGTAGGACTTCATGTTTAATAACGTATTTCACCTTTCTAAACACCACATCTCGGTTTTACATAACCTTCCTTGTTTTTGAGTTCCAATGATTATAACCTTTTAAACCATCCTTATACCCAACAAAGATGCACCTTTCAGATTAATTGTCCAACTGGTTTTTTTCTCCTTTGAAACATGTCCATATGCATCACAACCAAATACCCTCAAACGTGAAAGAGAGCGTTTCTTACCAGTCCATACCTCACGTGGAATCTTATCCTCCAACATTGATGAAGGTGACATATTAACCAAGTAACATGCAGTCTCCACCGCCTCTACCTAGAATTCATGTCCTAACCCAACACCAATGAGCATGCTTCTTCCCTTTTCCATCAACATCATGTTCATTCTTTCTGCAACTCCATTTTGGTGAGGTGTGTATGGAGTAGTCTTTTGTCATGCTATACCACACTTCTTACAGAATTCTTCAAATTTCTTCTTGCAAAACTCTCCACCATTATCTATCCTCGGCACCTTTATATTCTTCTCTGTTTGGCTTTCCATTAGAGCTTTAAATTCTTTAAACCTTTCAAAGACTTTAGATTTCTTCCTGAGGAAATATATCCATGTATTCCTTGAGAAGTCATCTATAAATGATACATAGTACACAGAATTACCCAGTGATGGAACCAACATGGGTCCAAACACGTCACTATGCCCAAGCTCTAATATCCCTTTTACCCTCTTAGCACCAGAGGGGAAAATTACTCTATTTTGCTTCCCATATACACAATGTTCACAAAAATCAAAATCCAGAGAGAAATTAGACATACTTTCTATCATACCATTACCATGAATTATTTGAAGTTTCTTCTCTCCAATATGTCTAATCCTTTGATGCCATAGCATGGTATTTTCTCCAAAGACCATAATGTTTCCTGCTCCACTTTTAGGAACCACAAAATTGTTGCACCCATCAATAACAGTGCTACCCAAAAGCTTGTATAGAGTTCCGATCTAAATTCCCCACATCAATAGCAGTTCTCCGAGAATCATCTTGCATGTATCTTTCGCAAACACTATTTTACACTTGCATCATCCACCTTACTTACAAAAATTGGATTTTTGGCCAATGCAAGAATCTGTAAAAGATCCATAAGTGTTCTAATCCTTCCATCCTGCAACTTCGTCTTTACTTTTCTATGTCTAACAATTCTACACTTCCTTACATCCCCTAAGAAGATACCACCACCATCATATTTATCGTACTCGCATAATCACTCCCAATGGGGAGTGAAGTGAAAGGATGCACCTATGTCAATCAACCATGCCTCATGATCTACATGTGTACTTGAAGAAGAAGCCGAGTACACATCCTCACCTTCATCTGAGGTGGTTTTTGCCTCTACAGAAGGAGCATCATTAGATCTCTTTCCTTTCTCAAGATCTTTAGGTGTACATTCCTTTTTCAAGTGTCCTTCCTTTCTACATTTCCAACACACCTTTACAGGTTTTCCTAGAGATTTAGATATCCCTCTAAATTTAGATCTCCCACCCAAGGACTTATTTTTATTTCTATTTTGGGATTGTCCTCGTATAGACAAGGCATCTCCATTTTGTCCCTCCATATTTTTTGTCTCATCTCCTCCTACAACAAGGATTAGACTATTTCATCAAACTTCAAGGTTGTTGTATTGCTACCTATTGCAACAACTAGACTATTCCATGAATATGCTAGAGAACATGGCAAACTGATGCACTTATCTTCATCTGAAATTTTAATATCAGCAGATAACAAGTGTCTTGCCACAGTTTTAAAGGAGTTCAGATTCTCTCTCACTGAGTCTCCATCCTTCATTCTTAGGTTATACATCTTTTCCCATAGGAACAATTTGTTCGTCAGAGGCAGATTGGTACAAATTCCCTAACTTGTCCAACAAAGCCTTCACCATAGCTCCCCCTGATACATTCAACAATACTGAATTTGATATACACAACAGATCTACTGCGATCCACTGATCTTTATCCACCAGTAGAACCTCCATCTTGAGTTTCCACAACTCAAAACTCTGACCATTAAATTTCTCAATCTCTACCTTTCCACTGCTCGCCATATTCTTTCACCACAAAAATCAATCCCACAAATCTCCCATTTAACAGGGCCTACCACAGGCCCGGGCAAAAACCCTCAACAACAAAGGCATCCCCTTGAAGTCGAAACAAATCTAATACCAAGTGTAGGTTTTAACCCTATACAAAAACTACCTAGAAATGAAATCTTAAAAATAGAAAATATATATGGCAAGAAACAAAAAAAATACAAAGAGATTTTCCCTTGGGTCCCAAAACGGGGACTACCAAATTAATTTTTCATTATATTCCTTTCAATGTTACAATACATATATACATGTTGAAGCATCCATAAACCCCAATCCAATAACCCTAAATTAGAACATAATCATAGTTCCCTTGACCATATATACAAGATACCATGGGCAGAAAACCATCATGCCCAAAAGCATGTGAAAAACCCATGCACAAAACCATAGGTAGGTCTGCCCACCTAATATAGGGTCCAAAAAAAATATCCCTAGAGCACTGCCCTAGACCTTGTAGAGGGGGACTGCCACACCCTGCTGCACCTGACGCAATGAAGGGGGTCCTGGGCTCATGGTTTTAGTCATGGAAATAATATAACACTCATCATGGATGAAGTCTTTGGACTCCATAACATATTGATAATGGGTGTGCTATAGAAGGAAGTACGCATGATGGTGCATATCGTCCCAAGGATGATGAGGGGTTGTCATGGCATCCATGATGTCTTCATAAAAATGAAATATGGGAGGATTGGAGGAAGAGAGACCTTATGATGAATATGAGATACATGAGGCATATTTATGAGAGACAATGTTCAAATGCGCATCGTTAACAAGGCGGGATAGAAGACTAGTAGATGTGACATCTGCCAATGTTGAGACCAAAGCATTCATCAAAGAAGGTTCAGCAAAATAAAAATATGAAACTTCAAGAGGGTCCCAATATATCAATCCCACGAATGACTGTAGGTAGAGAATAGGGTTGGTAGTATCCAGTATCTCGACATTAGGAGGAGGAATCATGATGGTTGGTTGAGAGACGTCCTATTTTGGCATAGAAGTGGGACGATAACCCGCTAGTAGAGGAGAGGTGGAAACACTATGATCGGCCTCTAATTCGTTAAGCACTTGAAGTGTATCATGAAAGTATTCAAGACGGGGCTAATTATGAGTATACTAGCCATATTTATTTCACAAATAATAAGGGTGATTCATGCGTAAGTATTTTTTCTTCGTAGCCAACTCAAGTAAGGTGACATGGACCTTAAGAACGTTAGAATAAGGAAAGTTATCAGAGACCACATTCTTGAAATGAGGGAGTTCAGTACAATTATTGGTGTCATCCCCAACAACATCACACAAAGCGCATGGAGGAGTAGACTTTGGGCGCTTAGGAGGAGCTAGAGTTGGTTGGGGTGTCTTGTCTTTGGTTCCCTTTTTTTGTGATTTTCCCCAGTCACCGAATGCTTCGCAACAGGAGTAGGTTCATGTTGAGGTTTTTGTGGAACTGAAGGAAAGGAAGGGGTAGGACCAATAGGTTGAACCGAGGTCAAAGAAGTGTAATGTTTGAGTTGATCAGGGGCGTGTTTACAGGAGTATCAATGTACTAGACTAAGATCCCCAAGTAATGTTAGGTAAACTCAATGTAACCATGAAAAGTGTAGAATAAACTCTCGGGGGTGGAAATAAGAATGGTATCTGACCATAAAGGTAATGATTTGGGGGAACTTCTCCGAGATGATCAAGACCTGGGGGAAGAGTTTCATAATAAAAAGGACTAGGAGAGATACCAGAAAAAGGAAGAGGACCTTGAGGAGTATTACCTGAAGGTTAGGTTGAGTTGGGAAAAACAGGTTGCAGAGGTGTTGGTTGTTGTGAAGGCATACTAGATGGTTTGTGGGCACCTCATGATGCTTAGAGAATGCAAACACTAGATGATCGAGGCTCAAAAGGAGTAGGCGATGGAAAATAATAAGCACCAAGTAATGTGGAATCTTTGTAGACTCTAGGAGAGACATTGGTGAGCGAAGAGATAATATTATTTCCAGTCATCGATGAGATAGTGGAATGAGGTGAAGTTTGAGACATATGATTGTAGTATATCAGTTGATCTATAATGATGATATTTCCACTATGGGGAAAGCACATCTTGTGAAAGAATGCAGATGTGAAAACGAACATGGCATAGGTGTACTATGACCCAAGAGGATATTATAGTCTAATGGGGCATCAATGACCTCGATTTCAATAGATACGAAATTTCTAGCAACAGTGACAGGATAGTTGCGATATAAGCCAAGGGGCTAAGAGAGATGATCGTCCAAAGCACAAAGAGTGATGGTGGAAGGAGACAGGTCAAGTGAACCAAGTTTCTTCCAAACACTAGTGACCATCACACAGGTGGAGGCACCTCCATCTATGATACATCATTGAACAATGGCATTTTGTATGGAGACTGGTATTTGAAATGCAACAGATCAAGGAAGGGGAGGATGTTTCGATTTTTCAATGCTAAAGAAAATCATAGGATCGTCATAGGGATCCATAGCACCCAAAGAAGATAGTAGGGATTTATGTTAGGATGGGCATGTCTCAAGGACTTCCATCATTGACATGGTAGTAGGAGACTATGCCAAGTCATATACTATGCTATAGGTATGGGCGGCTTTAGTAGAAGTAGAATTTCAACATAATGGACCTTTGGGGATAACCTCTACCTTAGGTGGAGGTATTTGTAAGGTACCATTTGATGATGACAGCGTCTCGGTGGGAAACTTGGGGTTGGGACTCAATCGTTGACTTAGTCGGTGGCTTGTCATAATGGCGTGATTGAGTCTGAAGCTTGACTTGTTTGATGTTGACTTCATAGGAATTCATCATAAGAATTTGATAATCGTTGTGACCAAGTGGTGGGGGAGATGCATGACATTGTGTCGGTTGAGCAGTAAGATATCCTTGGTGAGGAAAAATATTGGTAATTAATGTTGGTTGAGATAAAGTAGGAGGAGGAGGAGCTATGGGCTACGGTCCTCTAGAAGTGGCTCCTTCAACTTCCCATACTTGATGCATCTAATATAAAAGGGGATACTCATGATTATAATGGCCATATACCCTACAACAGGTGCAAGGTTTGTTCATATAGAGAGCCTTGTTTTGTTTGGGTTATCTATCTTGTTTTTGGGTTGTGAGGTTAGGTTATTTTTCCTGAGGTGCGTTAGGTGGTGGACCCTAGTTTCCTTGATTACCTTGAGTCTGTTGGTTTATGTTGCCTTTCCCCTTGTTCCTTTTCTTAGGCTTGGGGAGATTGGTTGCACTCTACTGAGTATACACTTGACCTTGTGGAGGAGGTTACTACTGTGGCAGAGGTGGAGAAGGCATAGGGTGCTAGAGCACTAGTTTTGATGAGGCTAGAGTTGTAGAAATTTCACCTGTAGAACAAACTGATATATGCAATTTCCTAAAGCATAATACTTGTTATACTTCTACAAAACATTAAGCGGAAGCATAATCGAATTCATGAGTAACATCAAGTAGAAACATGCATAATTGATCAAGAGAAATAATCACACGTAACACAAGATATATCTAGGGGAAAGCACTAGCATAAAACCCCAACCATGTATTATCAATCAAGTGGAAATCCTCTTCACAATACAAAAATAATTAGCTCTCAAGCTATTCAGTTCTCAATGAACTATGAAGATATCAAGATATGTCACATGAACCAACCAAGCCCTATATATTAAGGCTTTACCTATGGTCCAATCCCTATTTCCTTGCACAATTTGCTTAGGAAATAATAGCAAAAGCATATGAAATTAATTCCAAACATACCAAGTTAACCAATGGTCCAACTACGCAATCCTTGAGGACACTAGTTTCTCAACCATGCAAAAACTACTTACCAAAAATAGTCAAGCATCTGATAGTACGCTTTCCCACATCTAATCTCAACTGGGTCTCTGACAGAACTGACATGCAACAATTATCCACGAGGGAATTCTCAGTTATCTAAAATAATAGTTGTCACATGCATGCAAGCATTAAAAAACTATATTTTAATATTTTAACAACTTGTTAAAATCATCTAACTGGACTTGACTAGTTAGAACTAAGTCAACTGATTCTCTCATTATAGAACTCATACTTATTCCCTCAATCAGTGGAGGAAATTAAGGACAAATTCTTCAATCAGTGGGACAATTCATGTGCATGCTCACAAAGACTTCAAATTCGAATTTCCTTAACTAATTAACTCAACTGAATTAATTAATTAATATTTCCAACTGTTGTTAAGACCAAGATTAATTTTACTTCCTATAGATAGACTAGGGACTTCTATAAATAGGAAGGGACCTAGAAATGCTACTTTTAGAACTTTCTATTTTTAGAAGTTTCACCTCTCACCCAATGTGGCCAATGACCTCAATGGGCAAACTTCTATTTTTATACATGCTATTTTTAGCATGTCTATTTTTAGCACATTCTAAATTTAACATTTCTTGTTGCAAATTTTTCAACAAGAGTGCTA
This sequence comes from Pinus taeda, assembly GCA_000404065.3. Taxonomy (NCBI): domain Eukaryota; kingdom Viridiplantae; phylum Streptophyta; class Pinopsida; order Pinales; family Pinaceae; genus Pinus; species Pinus taeda. Next base: position 16,646 of record APFE030713007.1, read on the forward strand.
GGCAGTTCATATGGATAATAAGGAGAAGGGGAAACATTAGGATAGATAGGTGGAGCAACAACTGGCCCTGACATCTGCTGATGCAGATGGAGATCTGCATATGACGTGTTGGGACCTAGATAAGAGTTTCCATGTGGAAGATTGGGGGGATAGGTGTAAGAGGAGTTGGTTCCCCCTGGTGTTGACTATAAATCGTCAAAAGTGGAGCATATGGTTGAATTTGAGGGTGTGAAATGGATCCAATGATACCATCAACAACATGAGATGCCCCTGGTGCATTAGCAGTGCTAGGTTGAGGCAGATAGAGAATGGAAGTATAAACATAATCAGACTGGGCATAGATCAGGTCAAATTTCAAGGCTACTTGGAGCGCATCTTCCTCAGATTGGGGGATGTGAGAGGCGACATCTTTAGCAATGGGGGTCAAAAGAAATCTAAGGAACCAATCCATATAGACAAGGCCTTTGAATTCAGGAGATTTACATGTTGTCATCCTTCTACACCATGCTTGAACATGGTCAAACAGGCAAGTGGCAGAAGTTTGATGGAAAGAAGTCAATAGTTCAGTATCAATGTAATAACAAAGAGGTAACTAGAAATAGGCTATAAATGATTTGGAAAGAGTCATGAAAGTGGAATGAGTGTCTTTGGGTTGATTGATATACCACTTAGTAGCAACTCGCATAAGAGTTTGTTGGAAAAGGCAAAGACAAATGGATTCTTTAGTGATAGAATTGGATGAACACCACATATGGAATGAGAGAACATGATTTATAGGATCTTCTCCAGGATTACCTTTGAACATGGGGATGTCTAAAGAAATATTAAGAGGCATAGATGGCCAATTGGGGTCATGGAGAAGAGGATCATTGATGATTTGGATGAAATAAGGGAGACTCAAACCAACCATAAAAGGAAGTAATGGAGTAGGAGTGACCATAGCAGTGGAGGTTCTACTTGTGGGGTTACGCTAGTTAGTACCTGGGTTACCACCTTGGTTTTCTGCACCCACTTTGGTGCATGACATGATGATGGTATGAGTTTGAGAAGACATAGAAACAAAGGAACAACTAGAACAATCAGTAGAACCAGAGTTAGAATGAGGACTCAATGGAGGACTAGGAGGATGGACTCTAACTTGATAGGGAGCAGTAATATGTTGTAACGTAAACTGAGGATGAAGGCCTCGAATTCTCTATGACAAATGCCTAGGGGGCATAATGATGTCAAGACAATGATTACTCTCAGGACTAAAGGGTGATAATAGGAGAAAAAGAACAACAAACAACAAGAAAACACCTAGTGCAGTGGTGCCAAGTGTAAACTAACTATATTAATGATGCTACTCTAATACAAGCAAGCACGTCCTATCAAAGAAAAATACTTCTAGCATATAGGTGGTCTAAATTCTCAAACAATTCTAAATCTATTGTATCAGATAGCCTTCCAAATAACTTCTTACTTAATGGATTCTGATTCCCGTAAGTAGAGTTCTCCAGAGAAAGGTAGGGTAGAGAACCAACTGCTTTGCATAGCTAGTCCTATAGGGTATTTTCCTAATATTGGTCACTATGATTACCTTCATCCCGCAGGGGCCATTGATTCTTGAGCTTCTTGGTGATTGGCCACCGCATGGGATTCCCTGCCTCAAGTTGGGTAGCCCCGAGGAGAACCATTTGCATGATGACCTAGCCTAACCCCCTCTGAATAGGGTTTATGATGCACTCTGATTTTGGACCATGGCATAGTGAAGGATTTTATGCTCCCTAATATGTCAACTTCTATGTTTCAATGTAAGCAATCAATGGGTATTATTGGAATCCTAACCCACATAAACTACATAGATTGTTTGGCCTTGATGCCCAATTGGGCTTAATATATGTATGCCAAATATTAAGGTGTGGTGTTTCAAGTCTTGGCTTAGCAGTGTTAACCAAGCTCACGTTCACTTAGGGTCTAAGTGTGTGGAAACAATGTGTCAAGTGGATGAGTTAATTGAGCATGTTTTATGATGCCATGTGCTGTTGAAATATTGTAAATAACGCTAAAAAGGATAGAAAAATAAACAGTCAATCAAGCACACAAAACCCGAACCAAAAAGGCTATCAAGAATCTAGGAAAGAGAAGGAAAACAAGCATTGTAAATGGTGCAGACACAACAAAAACCAGAGGTGACAAATGTTGTAAAGGATAGGTATGAAGCTCTAAAACCCAAGATACTCAAGGGGATCCTAAGGGGGAAAGGAAAAACCCAAACTCTAAAGGGAGAAAATGTGAAATAAACCTATCCATGAGTACTATAAAGTAATGGATTAGACTATAAAATTAGTGGCTAAAAATGTTCAAACCCTAGACTACTCACCCAGCCAATCTCTTCCTAAAAAGGTGGAAGTGTACTCAAAACCCTACAGGGCTTTTTCCTCCTCAAAGAGAAAAACTAAGAAAATCTAGGCCTAGAGGAGACTTAAACAAAGATAAGGATCCCTTCCTAGTCCACACACAACACTCTCGACAAGTCTAAGGAAATTTTGAAAAATTCTCTGAAAAATTCCAAAATGCAGGTACTCACCTGGAAACAATGGAAAACGTAGATAATTGGCCAAAAAGTGCACTCTTGAAGACAAATCTAGGGCTGAAAAGTGTGTTTTTCTCTCGGGACTCTTGTTCGACAAATCTCGCACAAATTTTTTCATCTCCTACTCGGTTGGTACTTGTGACTTACGGAAAGAACCGGAAAACCACCAAAATCCGAAAATTTGACAAAAAAGTATAGACAATTATAAATAGAAATTGAGAGGCTATAAATAGTTGTAGAAAACCTTGAAATTTACTAAACCTTTAGTCACCAAGGAAATGAATTACTACACCAATGGAGTCATCATTTGTTAACAACAAATGTAGCTAAAAACCCAATAAAGTCGTCATTTGTTAGTATGAAATTTCTTGGAAGGTGTACCAAAAAAACTTCACTTAAGTCACTGGTGTGAAGTGGCCCTAACAACAATTTTCAGTTGCTTACGCTTCAGATTTGTAATAATAAAATGAGAAAAACCTACAACAAAAAGGCATATGCAATCCAAAACAACAAACAACAATATATATCCAATGTAATAAACCAATATGGAAATAATTTTAAATGAATAATAATCTTTATTGATAACACCTCATGAAGGAGATCTACAAAAAAGGCCTGTAAATCCCCCTCTGTGGGATAGGGCCTTTGATATCCATAACGCTTCATTAATCGATTCTTTCTCTCAATATGTTAAAAACCCAAAACAATGTGTACAACTCAAGTGGGAGCTCAAATGCAAGAAGACAATAGCGATGATGATGATAATGATCATGGTGAAGAATGAATGGAAAACCCTCTCATTTATAATAAAGTATTAGGTTGATATTGAAAATGGAAAATAATAAAATAATATTGACCAAATCAAGAGCTAACCATTAGGAATACTTTATTATATTTTTTTGAAGGGGCAAATATATTAAAATGAGTCAAATATATTTATTTAGAAATAATTAACAAATAATATGATTTATTAATTATTTCACGAGGATTAAGAATTCTGTGAAATTGAAATAATTATTAAATGGTGATTTAACAATTATTCCAATTATATAATTAAGGAATGATAAATAAATAGTGACTTATTTAATTATTCCTAAGCGATTTAGTCAAATGTGACAAGGAATAATTATCAAACAATGATTTAACAATTATTCCTAGGGAAAATTAAATAAATAATGATTTATTCAATTATTCTCGTGGGGTTTTTAATTTTAATAATATATAATTTAATAAAAATAGTTTACTAAATTATTTCCCATGGTGAAAGTGATTTTACTATGGTAAAATTAATCGTACATGATGTATTTCGATAAACCAAGTTAGAAATGGATAGGTGATCATTTTTTGGTGATAACAAGGGCCATTGTGGCCATATGGTGGGGTATTGAATCGGACGAGGGCTATAAGTTTGCTAAGAAATGGTAGGGTTATAAATTTGTTGAGGAACCTATTGGGGATAATAAATATTATTCCAAGTATTAAATGATGACGCGTTTTGAGTTATACCAGGCGATCACTTTATTTTCTTACTTGATTCCTTAAATACTGGTTGAAACCCTTGCAATGATGGGCAACAATTTATCAAGTGATCCTCCATTCACTACTTATGTTCTTCCTACAAACCATCCAATTGTAAATTTAAAGAGGCTTCTGTAACTCTTATTTTTTGTAATAGATTTCAAAAATGAGAGGAAATCTCTCAAGAATTCTTAGCATTCTTGGAGATTCTTCTTGAATACAGAATGCATAATTTACAAACATCATCATATGGAAAGTGAAAAACATCACCTTCTCCTATGAGATTTAAAGGTTCTATAAATTCATCTTTGATTCCTTTGAGTAGGAGTGTTTTCAACGTCTCTTTTGTCAAATGTTTATGTTTTGATTTTTGAAGGTTGTATCTAAATAGCTCCACATAGTCCTCTAAACTTTCGTATTCCCCTTGTATCATTCCAAAAATATCTTCATTAGCCTGGAAATAGTCTTGGTACTATTAGCTTTGTTGGCATTTGACCCAAAAATGGATCCAAAACACTCCCAAAGTCTCCAAAGTTTGCTTAAAATCATGCAAATGAATCCAAATATGCTCCAAAGCACTCCCTAAGTCTTCAAAAGTGCTTAAGATCATCTAAAGATCGAAACGAGCGAGGGAGGAGGGCCCTTGGAAGGGCATAAATCCACTATCGGGAGGCAAAAAATGCATCAAAACAGTCAAAAACCATTATCGCAGGCTCAAAACTCAAGAATACACAACAACCGTTAGATCTGGTCGATCAACGTCCCAGATCTAAGCGGAAAATTGCAAATCGGCAGTCGCAGGGAGTGGCAATTGGCATTGGACACCGCCAATCAGCGATCACCGATGATTGGATCGGCGGGTGACAATCGTCGAAGGCAAATCGGCGGTATCAGCGCAGACAATATGGAAGTTGCGACTGCGATTGATGATTAAATGTGAACCGTCAATCATGCACGTAGATCGACGGCTAACATTACATCATCAGATCGGTATCGGCGGAAATCATGGGATAGGGCCTTTGCATATACATATGGGCGACTCAATAATGAACCCGACGACATTATATATGATGTTTTATAATATTTAAAATCCACCAAAGCCCATTTTTAATGTATTTTTGTGTTTTTCGTTGTTTAAACGAAATACAAAGGGAACCATAGGATAGGCCAAGTGTGACTTGCGATGGTGACAAGGGTGGACCCGAGAGATTAATAAACTATTTTTGAGGACTTTTGAAGTCCAAAATACACAGACAAGGTGGGATTTTTCTATATGCAGCATTTTTTTGTATATAACAGAAAAACAGTCATTTATAAATGTTTAAGGAATTACACAGGCCCGAAGACCCTTTCCATTATCTAACAGAGGCCAGGAGACAGGGATAGAGGCCAGAAGGGGAATAGATAGCGCAAGACAACCACATCAACCAGAAACGATCATGGAACCACAGCGCAACATAGCCAAAACAAACAGAATGATTGTGGGGGTATCTCTGGCACAAAAGAACTCCTAGACAATGCAACAAACCACCCAAAATATCTAAAAGTTGTTACTCTTTTGTCAGAAGGAGAAAACCTCCGAACCATGCTTTCCTTCAAGGAATCAAATAGTTAAGGGACAGAGTGGATAGATTAAGACTCTAAGCCTTCTAGAGAGCTCAGGAGCATTGTAAATAGGCTATAAATAGTTGAAAGTAAGATGTAATATAGGTTGAACTTCTAGATATTGCTCCTCCTCTGTTCCTTCAAGCTTCTCATCTTAATTCTAGCAATATAAGCTTCATTTGCTATTATATGTTCAATTTCCATTCTCTTTGTTGTTCTATGCTTGCACTTGAATAGTTTGTTCATGTTTTCTTTTGTGTCTAAGGCCAGATAATTGTCATCTTATCTCTGGTTTGATGAATTAGATTTGCAAGATTCTTTACTGCCTGTAGCTAACCATTCATATGTGGTCATATATGCATCTGTTGGTATAGTTAGTGTTCTGTTTTGCTTCCTATAACTATCCATTCATTTATGTTTATGTATGAAATATGCTGGTACATTCAGTATTCTCCATCTATCCATTGAATCTATAAATTATTGAGCATTAGTGGTCTAAAGCCTTGTATTGGTGAGAGTGTTCATGCACGTCTTGAGTGAGAATAGAGCTGAAATGGTTATCTGACTTGATCCAAACCATCATCCATTCCAATAGTTCTAAGAATAATATTGAATATTATATGTTACCAGGCATCTCTGAGCTGCAACCTATGAGAGGTTCCTGGAGTGATAACATAACTGGCATCATTGTCGAGGAGAGAAAATTGAAGCTTAGCTTCCCTGGGAAATGACATAGATCCATCTTTGATGATAGACAAAGTCTGGGAACTTTTTTGGTTGTAATCATCTATCTGGTGACTCTACTGGAAGTTGAACCTCTTGGAAGCTCCACTTCATAGTTCTTGCTTAGTTTGTGAGGCATACTTGGAGAAATCCTCGGAATCTACAAGTTGACACAGTACCTAACCCTAAAAATATCATCAAAGAGAGAAAGGTATTGCAGAAAGGAGCATCAGGTTTAGGTAAACCTAAACAATCTCCTATATCTCTTCAAGAATGGCCTGTAATAGAACAAATACATGTTGAGAGTATAGCCTCTAATACTAGCAGTGAAGAAAAACTCTCAGAGATTCATAAAGCTCCTTATTCTTTAGGTTCTCCTTTTGTTTTAATCCCAAAGGAAACCTCACCTCTTATCCATCATACTCCTTTAGTCTTATCAGTCACTCCTCGGCCCTCTATCATTCAGACTGCCAGTACTCTTTTAGCCACCACAGCTATGGCAGGTCCAAAAGCACCTACCAAAATGGAAAGAATCATAGCTACTAGGTATAGACCTCTAATACTGCCCACTCCTTTGAATGCCATGCCTACTGGAGAATATTAGAAGTATATGCCTAAGTTCACTGGAACTGAAGGTGTTTCAGCTAAAAAATAGCTTGAGTCATTCTATAGCTATGTTGATAACTTGGACATTAGTGAAGATGATGTCTAGATGAGAGTCTTTGTCCAAAGCCTAGATGGAGAGGCTAGAAAATGGTTCAGGGAACTGACCCCAACATCTATAGCAGATAATGAGGCCTTAGATGATGCATTCTTAAAGCATTGGGGGGATAAGAAGGATCTTCTTTACTATCACACTAAGTTTCAGAACTTACAGAGGGAAAATGGTGAGTTGATGTATGATTTTAATAAGATATTTAACTGCATGTACAACAAGATACCAATTGAAGTGAAACCCGCCACTACCTCTGCTAGACTCACCTATGCCAGCACCTTTGATTCTAACTTCTATTTACTGTTGAGGGATAGACGATGTGCTTCTTTGGCTAATATGCAAGGTATAGCACTGGAAGTAGAATCAAACATCATGGCTACAGAAAAGCTCAAAGGTAATGCTGATAGAAGAAGACAAGGGGCAAGCCTTTATCATCTTTAGATTCCAAGATTGATAAAATGGCCAAGATGTTAGAGTCATTAGCCTCTAAAGTTTCCAAATTAAAGGTTGAGCAGCATTCTGGGAAAGGAAGGGTTCCTAATACCTTTGCTCCTCCAAATCCAAATCCATATAGAAGACCTAATGAGCAGTTGCAGATTTTGCAAAGAAGTAAAGAGGCCAATGAAGACCAAAGGGTGAAAACCCCTTTTCAAAATGCAGTCATGGAAGAAGAGAAGTTTGAAGAAGATGATGAGATCCATTGTATGGAAGACAAAGGCAATACCACTTTTTTAACCAAAGCTGCTTATGAGAAGTCATTATTCAATGACCAAATCAGCCAAGAGTGGGATGGTGAAGCTATTCTACAAACTAAAGATTAGCACCAATATAATCTAAGGTCAAAGATGAATAATTTCAAGGAGACTCCTATTCATAAATTTGTTGTCCCTACATAATAGAAAGCTAATAAGCAGAAGCAGCCTGCAATTGATTCTATCATCCTCAAGGCTCTAGCCATACAGGTAAGAGGCCTTGACAAGTCCCCTTCTTCTTTCAATTTTCAATCAGAAATTCAGAAGCCCAGAATACCTATGCCTCTGATTGAACTAGTGAAGAATGATTCCTTCAAAGCATCCATCCTTGAGGATCTTGAGCCTAAAGCGATCCAAGCCTCACTAACTATGTAAATCTGCAAGATGACCAACCAGCTGTTATTCTCAGCCCAATGATTGAAAAGTGTGAAGGTAGCTCACGATCATTCTATGTTTCTTGGTCTACTCATGATGAAATGCTTCATAATTGCCTTTTGGACACTGGATCCAGCCATAATCCAATGCCCAAGGCTGTCATGTATAAGCTCGGTCTTGACATTACCAAGCCTAATCAGTTTGCCTCTATGCAGCTTAAAAAACTAGTTTGCCAGATCACAGAGGAAGAAGGCCCACAGATTTGGACATGTTCATTGATGGGGCTTGCTCTGAGGAAGCTGCAGGAACAGGCCTTTTCATTCAGCAGGTGTACAAAACCTTCCAAGCAAAACATCCAAGCCTGAAAGAATACAGAGATGAGGTGAAATATAGACCATCTTTGCCTGATAATGTCAAATGTTGGAAATTTTTTGAAGTAGAGGATCAAATCAATAGGCTTTTTCAAGTCTTTGATAAATTAGCTAATATGCACATTGACCAAGAGAAAGAAACCTTTCATAGAAAGGTAAAAAGCGTCAATTTTCATTTTGGTGACTATTTCTAAAAAGGAATGCATCAAAGGAAGGAGGAGATGATTTTGATGGCCCATTCAATGGACTGTTCTTCGAACTTTATTTCAGTTAAGGCTTTCAAGCCTTGGTATTGTAAATATGTTGTTTTCAAGCTTCTATTTCATGCTAAATAGACTACATGCCCAATGCAACACTAGGAGGAATATTTGATCTTGTTTTTTACAAGAAAGGCATTATTCTATATTTGTTGAAACCTCACAGGGAGGATTTCATCCCTAGAAGGAGCCAATGTTAGCTTTGTTGGCATTTGGCCCAAAAATGGATCCAAAACACTCCCGGGCTCTCCAAAGTTTGCTTAAAATCATGCAAATGGATCCAAATATGCTCCAAAGCACTCCCTAAGTCTTTAAAAGTGCTTAAGATCATCCAAAGATCGAAACGAACTGTTGGAAATAATACTGAGAGGGGAGAGTGAATCAGTATTAGCAAATCAATATAACTTTTTCATTTCATACTCTGATTCATATATGCTACTTCAATTAAGGGAACCCGCCTGTACACACAACTGTGTTTAATGTAACTAGTGTATATCCAGTAAACTTATGATTCAGTTAATCCATCATATGTTGTTCTTTAATTGGTGCATCAGAACTTCATTAACCATATAAATAGTAAACAAGTTCAGTAAATAGAATAGATCATCACACATAAGAAACACACATGAACACCATGATGTAAGGTGGAAACCCAATGCAGGACAAAAACCACCTATTGATGTCTTCCTTTAATATAAGAAAAACATGTTTACAATCTTGTACTAGTGCAGACTTATACCAGTACGCAAGTACCCACCTGCACAAGGCTACAACCTTCTCTCGTTCTCCAACTACCACTAGAAGGGAGCTACAACCCCCTGGCTCTTGTACTAGCTGATATATTTACTAGTACATAGGTGCCAGCCTACAGAAGGCTACGACCTTCTCACTTTCCTCCAAGGACCACGTTTCATAAATTTTCATACTAGATCCATCAATAACATCAAAGCACAAAATCAATCACCACTGCAATACAACCATCAACTATATCCACGTCATCAATTTCTGAATCACCCAACAACTGAATCACTGAAACCCTGCTATCAAAACACAGTCACCAGAACACAGAGCAAAACCCAGAACTCTGCAACAACCACTTGAACCAACAGCAACATCAAATATCAAATCTCATAATGTATACGCTACTTGGCTGTGTCAAACCAGTGTGTATACGCCCTTTCACCAAAGGGAACCAATGTACAGAACTAAAAATAATTACCTATACCTTCGCTGCAATTTACTACTTCAGATATACACAGATCATTAGATATAAAGGATAATATATGCATCAGTATTCAGATCTGAACTAATCATGATCGTACCATATACTGATAATGCATTTTAGTCTTCATGATCCCGATCCATCAACCTTCAATTGCCACATAGGTGCATCCTTAGCAAAGCATCACATACCCATAACCTACATACTAGATCTCACACTTCATCTGATATTCATCACTTACGTGCCTTGGCCTAATGATCTTCTCCTCCTTTTATAGTCTTCGGCCTTGCTCAATACCATGGACCAAAACCACCTAGGATCAATACCTTGGATCCAATACCTGGGGTCAATACCTCAGACCACATACCTTGGACCAATACCATGGATCAAATACTTCAGACCAAAAACTTAGTTTTATGAGGTATACACGCTTTTCATCTTGTGAAAGTGCCTGTGTACATATACAGGACTTTGTATATAGTGAACTTGCATGTATACGCAACTTGGTCAATGGTGAACCTGTGTATACCTTGTTCATCTATGCGACTTTGTATACAGTGAACCTGCATGTAGATGCGGCTTGGTCAATGGTGAACCTACATATACCTTTCTTTCTTCATTCTTTGTTGATTTACTTCTATACTGTGATCTTTCATCTGAGAGAATTGTCATCAAGGACAACACTTGTGTCATAATTCCAACACAAGCGAGGGAGGTGAGCCTTTGGAAGAGTAGAAATGCACTATCGGGAGGCAAAAAATGCATTAAAATAGTGAAAAACCATTATTGCGGGTTTAAAACTCAAGAATACACAGTAGCCGTTATATCTGGTTGATCAATGGCCCAAATCTAAACGGAAAATCACAAATTGGTAGTCACAGGTAGTGGAAATTGGCGTTGGACACCACCGAACAGTGATCACCAATGATCGGATCGGCAGGTCGCAATCAACGAAAGAAAATCAGCGGTATCAACACAGACAATATGGAAGTTGTGACTGCGATTGGCGATTAAATGTGGACCGTCGATCGGGTGCGCAAATTGACGGCCCACGTTACATATCTAGATTGCTATCGGCGGAAACCATGGGGCAGGGCCTTTGCATATACATATGGGTGACCCAATAACCCAACCCGACGGCATTATATATGATGTTTTATAATATTTAAAATCTGCCAAAGCCCATTTTTTAATGTATTTTTGTGTTTTCGTTGTTTAAACAAAATACAAAGGGAACCATAGGGCAGGCCGAGTGCAACTTGCGATGGTGACAAGGGCGGACCTGAGAGATTAATAAACTACTTTTGAGGACTTGTGAAATCCAAAATACACAGAGAAGGTGGGATTTTGCTATATGCATCATTTTTCTGTATATAACAGAAAAACAGTCATTTATAAATGTTTAAGGAATTACACAGGCCCGAAGACCCTTTCCATTATCTAATAAAGGCTAGGAGACAGGGACAGAGTCCGGAAAGGGAATAGACAGCACAACACAGCCACATCAACCAGAAATGATCATGGAACCACAACACAACACATCCAAAACAAATAGAATGATTGTGGGGGTATCTCTGGCACGGGGGAACTCCCAAACAGCGCAACAAACCACCCCAAATATCTGAAAGTTGTTACTCTTTTGTCAGAAGGAGAAAACCTCTGAGCCATGCTTTCCTTTAGGGAATCAAATATTTAAGGGACAGAGTGGATAACTTAAGGCTCTGAGCCTTCTAGAGAGCTTAGGAGCATTGTAAAAAAGCTATAAATAGCTGAAATTAGGATGTAATACGGATTCAACTTCTAGAGATTGTTCCTCTTTTGTTCCTTCAAGCTTCTCATCTTCATTCTAGCAATATAAGCTTCTTTTGTTATTATATGTTCAATGTCCATTCCCTTTGTTGTTCTATGCTTCCACTTGAACAATTTGTTCATGTTTTCTTTTGTGTCTAAGACCAGATAACTGTCATCTTATCTCTGCTTTGATGAATTATATTTGCAAGATTCTTTATTGCCTATAGCTAACCATTCATATGTGGTCATATATGCATCTGTCGGTATATTCATTGTTCTCTTTTGCTGCCTGTAGCTAGCTATTCATTTATGTTTATGTATGCGATCTACGGGTACAGTCAGTATTCTCCATCTATCCATTGAATCTATAAATTATTGAGCATTAGTGGTCTAAAGCCTTGTATTAGTGAGAGTGTTCATGCATGTCTTGAGTGAGAATAGAATTGAAATGGTTATCTGACTTGATCCAAACCATCATCCATTCCAATAGTTCTGAGAACAATATTGAAGATTATATGTTACTAGGCATCTCCTAGCTGCAACCTAGGAGAGTTTCCTGGAGTGATAATGGGCACTTCACCGAGAATGCATTCTTCATATCTTCCCATGTTTGAATGCATTTCCCTCCAAGGTTATTAAACCATTGGAGAGCTGCTCCTTTAAGAGTAAGAGGAGACATTTGCAACCTTTTAGCATTAGTACAATAACCATATCTTCTACAAAGTACTTCAAACTCAAATAAGAATGTATCTGGGTCTTCGTTTTCCAAACCTTAGAATTTTGGTAGAGAAAATGGGGCAATATTGTGTGTTTGTATCACTTCTCTTGGATCTTTGATAGGGAATTCAAAGGTAACAATGTGCTTCAATTTTTCCCAACATAGAAGAGGTTGTCCATGTACTACTTCAAGACTCCTTCTTTGAATGTTCCTGCCAATCGGTTAGTGAAATAAGTGCATTGGATGATTGATATTAGCCTCAAGCAAATCATTGAAAAATGACTCGGAATACCATTTCTCTATATTCAACAAGCTATCTAGTATATCCTGTTAATACGTGGTTAAATATATATTGGGGGGTTCTTACATCACCCTATAAATGAAATCAAATAATATAGGAAAGAAATAAAATCTTACAGGAAAAACCAGTTAAATAACAAACCAAAACGTAGCATGTTACTTAGGTCCATCCTTAAGCGCCTCCCAGATATCAATGCCAAAATTTTCGGTGCAGTATATCGTGGATTAATGAAACAACATTTAATGTCAATCCGAGGTCTGTGGACTTTGAGACGCAACACTCGAAATGCCAGGGTGAGACTCCAACAACCTGCAAAACAAAATCGTAGTTTTTCTAGAAACTGCTCACACATTGAGTTCTTGCACTTGTTATGATCCCTGCCTCAATCCTTCACTGAAAATAAATATTTAGAAATGAATTCATAAACGCTCACATATAATCTACCAACAATTGCAAGTAAACCTTGGTTATTGGTAATTGAGAGAGAAGTAAACCCTAACTAGAAACAAACCTTAACCATTAGTCACCCTAGAAACATGAGTAGCAACCAAGAAAATGTAAATATTGTCTAAACCTTAAGAAATCAAAGCTCTACTAATGCCAAACAAGACTCTTAAATCAAAACTAAACCTTTATTCAAGTTCCTGCACTAAATCCTTTTGCCTCTCAACTCTATGTGTAACCAATAAAATTAAAATCACTCCACTCTATATGTAAACAAGAAATTGAAAGTATGACTCAAATCTTCCTTTAATACTATCAATGAAATTAGGTGAATTAATAATAAAAGAAACTACTATGAGCGTGAGAAGAATCAACCTCGCTTCAAACTATTTCTTTATTGGACCTTAGAACACACTTCAACATGCAATCTCTTCAAATCAATTTAAGAACTGGAATCTATAGTGGCCATATTCATGTAAAAGAAATTGAATCATCCTTTACCAAACCAAAGTGAAACTATCAAGCAAGATCACAAGGATAAATATTCTTCTTTCGATTCGTGTTCCCGCACTGTGATTGTAGGATCTCACAAATAGATATTACTTGTTGAAATATCTAAGTGCACAAGTCAAATCATCTATAGTCACCAAAGACAAGATTTTAAGAGATTAAATGGCCAAATCAAATGAATATATCCTATTTAAATGTTAATAAATCATGAACCAAGTATTACTCTAGCATTCAACTGTTTTAAATGAAAATTCCAATTCACTTTCCATCCTTAGGATTATTTTTGTTGTAGTGAGCTTTAGATTAAATCGTAATCAAAATTGTTGACTTACTTCAAGATTCTAAAGGCCTTATTAAACTCTAATTTCAATCCAAGCAACAAAGTTTCTTGGATTCACAAATGTACTTGTATGGAAACAGAGGGTCTATAGAATCAAGTGAAATCTTCACATGAATATCAACAAATATTTTAGGGATACAATTGTTCTTCACTACAAACCAAAAGGTATCCAAAGTTTATGCTATGCCCAACAACAATGCCAAGTTCTTTTAATAAGTAGGATTTTGTTTTTGTAATCAAGATTCCACTTGTTAATGATCTCATAGGTCTTATTGAAATTATTTCAACTCAAAATTGCAATGCAACAATATATTTCATAGTGTCTTGGACTGAATGTTTGTATAGTGACAGAGGAGGAAAACTGCTTCCACTCTCCAAACCAATAATGGTTGGAAATTTACAAGTCTCAACTCAAATATATTCCAATTGAATTTCATATAATACCATATTTATGATGGAACTAACTCACCAAGGTAATCAACACTAGAATAAGAAAACCCCAATCATTTCTTCATACAAACAGGGTATCCATTCATCATAAGAGTCTTTTGATCACACAATTGAAATAAGTGCAATGTTTGAAAGGAAACTCTCACTCACACTCCAAGATGTTATATTTATGTTTATCCAATCAACCTCACATAAAAATAACAAGCATATATAAAGGAAAAAAGCGTATGAGAAAGAAAACCATGAATATATCAAACCACCAAAAACCCTTGTTGTTAACACATTATAGTTAAAATGAAAGCCCCCCTAACATGGCAGATCTGCAAATTTACACATACAATACACAACCAGAGGGATGTTGAGCTGGTCCGGTAGGCCCTACCAGTCCAGATATCACCCTCCTTTAAGAGCTTAAATTACAGAGCTGAGATAATGATGAAACACACTAGAAATGATAAGAAAAACCTGACATCAATAGTCTTTTATTAAAATTGAATCAGTAGTTTACATCCCAAGCCATATGCTCCAAGTCCATACCAATAATGTAAGGTTATAGTAGCATCCTCCTCCTCTCATAGACCATGATGAGGTTGTTTATGAAGGTTACAATGTGAGTTTTGCCTCTAATAGCGCAATTTCTCAATTTTGGAAAATTTTGCATTTTTTAACAAATTAGCCTCAACGAATCCCGTGTCACTCTCAAACCCTGATGAATTTTGGAAAACTGTCATGAGGGAGACTAATTTTTCATGTTTTCAAAAAATACCTCCCTTCGAATTTTTGAATTAAGCTTAATTTCCTCGGAAACTATGCCCCAAGTTGACTGTTTATATACTTTTACAATTCTAGGTTTAACATTATTTGTTTACAAATCTTCCTTAAACATCCCTTCGGACCTCCCAAACCATGATGAATTTTGGAAAATTGTTTGAGGCTTAATTAATATCCTATATTAGGAACAAAACATGTGCTCCATAAATTCAAGATTCACTTTCATCTACATGCAAATCAAGGAAGAAGTTGGTAGTTTGAAAACTGTGCGAATTTAGGGTTGAATTATTAATTATTTTCTAAAAATTGATTCGTATGACCTGAGTCCATTTTGACTGATGTGGAGGTGCTAAAAAATCATTTTATACAAAAAAAATATCTTCATTTTTCCCCAAAACTGTGCCAAGATATTGAAGCCCCAAACTGGTGCAAGAAATGAGGACTCATGCAAGAACATATTAGTGAATGATAAACGCACCTTTGAATGTCAACTCACTCCAAAATAGTCTCAAATAGATGTGCATACTTCTAATTAACATTTTGCTTCATGGCAAGCTTGGATGCTGAAGAAATCCACATACTTGGTGCAGACATAGGCCAAAACTTGCTGCACTTAGAAATCAACTGTTAATTCATGTATATATTTGACCAAAGTTTCATGCACCTTCCTAAGAACTTTAAATAACACAAAAAACATCATTAATAATAATTTCGATATAGTTTTTAGCGAGGAAAAGGGAATATGCTAAAGAATAAGTGATTACCTTGTCATGCTCCTAGTTGTAGATAATAGTTCATTAATCATGCAAAATGATATTAAATTAGATAAAATAATGAGTAATCAAAGTTCATAAGGATGTATATAATTAGGCAAAACTAAGGCTCAGCAGGGCTAACATTAATTTAGGTTCTCCTAATTAGAGAAGAAAGTTAATGAAATGGATGGTTGTACGTTTAAAAAGATCGATTTATTAGTTTTTCAGGAGAACCTTAAAAGAGAAATGATGGATGGAATATAAAAGAATAAAAATAAAAATAAATAAAAAGCTATGGATGAAATGGAAAAGAAGATGAATGAAAAGAATGAAGAAATGCAAAACTGCATAAAAGAATTACAAACCAATCTATTAGAGGATAACCTAGAAAAGGATATGTAGATCCAAGTAAATCATGAACATAAGGAGAACCATGTTGTTGAGATTCAATCACATGTGGGGAGTATTTTATCACAATTGGAGAGAATAATCATAGAATCAAAATAATGAATTTTCAATCTAAGATCTACAACATGAGGGCTTCAAGTCAACACCAAGGAATTACTACATTATGAAGACCAATATGGGGAATTTTGATCATAATGGTCCTATAACATGGATATTCTTGATGGAGCACTACTTTGATCTACACGAAGTGGCATCCTTACAACCAGTAAATATTGCATCCATATTTTTAGAACAAGACTAACATGTATTGTATCAATGACTTTGTGAAAGGAAAAAGGATTTTGTTATATCTTGGTCCATTTTTACATA
The DNA here is from genome assembly GCA_000404065.3 of Pinus taeda. NCBI lineage: Eukaryota > Viridiplantae > Streptophyta > Pinopsida > Pinales > Pinaceae > Pinus > Pinus taeda. Next base: position 33,616 of record APFE030713007.1, read on the forward strand.
GGAATTGATAGTGCATTATGGGGATATTAAGAGAAATACATTCTTTATTCAATTGGTAAAGCTTTGACAAAAAGGTCCAATTACAAAGTACATTCAAGAATTCAAAAATTTGAGTCTTATGGTAAAAAAAATTCAAAGAATAATTTAGTAAACCTCTTTATGGGAAATTTAAAGGAAAGAATCCATCATGAAGTGGGTCTCTTTCAACCTAAATCCCTAGGGCATGATTTTAGTCTAGTGAAGGAAGTTGAAAGAAAAATTATGGCTACTATAAAATTTGTCACAAACAACTATAAAGAATATCATACTCGCTCTCTTAACCTCTCTCAATAAACACCTCAAAAAAAGGATGAAAGAAGATCAAAAGGACTATGTTTCAATTGTTATGACAAATACAGTAAGGGGCATATGTTTGATAAGAAGAAATTATTATACTTAAACTTTGAAGAGGAAGAAGATCAATAATTGGAACCATCATAAGATCTAGAGCTACAAGGGACTACTCCAACAATATGAGTATCGATTTATTATGGATTAGAAAAACTTCTATATTGTTTCATATATCCAACACCAAATTTTCAGAGGATGATTATAGATAAAGGTACCATAAATTATTCAGGGAAGTGCCATAGTATTAAGCTCATTATGGGGGAGTAATTATTGGAATGTCCCACAATTGCAATACAAATGGGTGGTGCTAATGTTGTATTAGGAGTCCAATGGTTACAATCATTGGGAACAAATACCTTTAATTTGCATGATCTCTTCATCATATCTACTTTAGAAGGAAAGGGAAATAAATATAGAGGTAAAGGGAAATTTTCTGAAGTGATAACTCTAATGGAATAATAAAACTACTCAAGAAGGGGCACTAGGGTTTATTTGCACAATTGTGTTAACTAAATGTTCAAACACAAGTAATATCTATGTAAGAGGATCTGCATGAGTTATCAATAATCATTCCAAGGTATTTGGAGTAATGCCTAAGGGTCTTCCACCTACACAAAATTATGACCATGATATTCATTTGTAGCCTAGAAGTATACCATAGATAATTTAAGAAGGGAAAATAATACTAGAAGAAAAAACAAACCTTTAACCAAGGAATAAGCAGTCAAGTAATACAATAATTATGGAGCACCTCATCAAAAAAAAGAACCTACCAATGGAAGAGGTGGCATGGGAAGATTACTTATTCATGTGCTAGAAATTAGTCAAGTGTTCGGGACAACTGATCCAGGTGGATATTGGTTGCCACCTACCAAGTCCATCTAGACCCCCATCATTGTTTCTCTCAGCATTTTCAGTTTCCTTAATTGTAGCACAACTTACTATTTTTAGTTTTTCGGGTCCTGAACTTCCGGAGCCGTTTTGAGGCCCTAAACGACGTTTTTTGGGAAATTTGGGGCAACATGGGTCCATGGACCGATGTTGCCCTTCCCAAAGGGGTAGTTCTCGGATAGATCTTTCTAACGAGCTATCATACGCGTCAAACGAAGATCATATGCCAAAGTTACGAACTCGGGAAATTGATGTACCAATTTACCCAAAACGGGGCCCACAATTTGGCGTTTCATCTTCTAGGGTTAGGTTTTGGAATGTGAAAGGTTTTCCATTGTTTCTCAACAATAAATAGGCCTTCGAGCATCATTGTAACACAAGTTCGGAACAGTTCAGAGGCATGTAGCGACCACATCTCTTTTCCGAGATAAGCTACCATCGCCCTAGCTAGTTTATTTCCATTTCTGGTTGTAAGCATATTTCGATATTTTCCATTAATGAAATGAAGTATTATTTCCGCTGCATCTTTGTGTATATGGTTATATCTGTAATTTGTTGCGTTCCTGTTTAAATCTGGATCAAATAGGGTTTCTTATTTGTAGAGCTTCAATATCTTTGATCCCCACACCTCTCATATTTCATTCTTAGGTCTAAGAAAATTATTTTTATGGAAGTATTTCCTTAGGAAGGATTTCTTCCACCACTCTTTAGAGTTTGAGAGAAGCCTCTATACCAATATTTCCCCTGTATCCAAGTTCACATATTCAGGGTCATTGATTGCCATCCTCCCAATTTTTTAGGCAAGCTTACTATATTCCAATTCACCAAAATGGAATCGACCTTCATTCTTCTTTCCTCCCTTCCATAATAATTTCTGGATCACGCTTCTTACGTTATGAATGACACTCTTTGGAGCAAGAATCCTTGACCCAATATATAGTGGAGTGGAGGAAAGCGCCGACTTTATAAGAACATTATTACCAGCCATGTTTAACCAATATGCTCCCCACAAGTGAGTCCTCCTTTTGATATTTTGTAATATTGCTTCCCAATGATCACCATTTGAAGGGCCAATTGAGATCGAAACACCTACATAGGTGAAATATTTCCAAACCAACACTTAACTTTTTCCTTTGTTTACCAAGCCACATGATAATATCAAATAGGAATATAGTACTTTTTAAAGCAGGAAGCAATAATTTGAGAAGAATCACCCAACAAGAGTGTGTTGTTGAAAAATTGGGAACGGTAATATCTTTTACATTACAGGAAATGCAGAATCCCATGAGCATCCCTTCTTGTCATGCTGCTTCCAATTTTTGGCTTAAACTTTCCACCATGATGAAGTATAATAATAGGGAGAGGGGGCAACCTTGGTGAATTCCTCTTGAGGCTGAGAAGAAGGGGTTTGGAAAGTGGTTAACCAACAAGGCTATCTAAGGGGCCCCAATGTAAGTTTTGATCCATTGAATACAATCCTGACATAATCTCATTTTTTCAAGAATAAGAAATAAAAATGAGTGATTTACCCGATCAAATGAATTTTCCATATCTAACTTGATGACCATGCCTAATTCACCCACTTCCTTCTTGGTCTGAATGGCCTCCTACACCAAAATTATGTTATCCAAAATATATATATGTTGCATAAAACCCCCTTGATTCTCTGAGATAGGAGAGGGTAACAATTTTTTCAATCGGTTAGAAATGATTTTGATTAGAATTGTGTAGGAGGAATCGTAAAGAGAAGTTGGACAAAATCAAGAGAAATTAACTAGATTCTTTTCCTTCGGAATGAGAGCAAGAAAGGAGGAATTGGTTACTCCTTCTAGTTTCCTTTTTACCGAAGAATGATTTAGCATGCGAAGCAATTCCTTTTTTATTAGATGCCAGAAATTATGAAAGAATATTATTGAGAAGGCATTAGGTTCTAAAGCCTTGTCCAGGTCAAGAGACCAAAATGCTTCTAACACTTCATCCTCCTCAATCACCTGTATGAGATCCAAATTTGTGAGAGGCAAAATCACACTAGGCATTACCCTTAGGAACTCATGTGCATGATCCATGGGAGTTGGTTTTGCACTATATAGGGATTGAAAATGTAGAAATTCCCCATGCTTGATATCTTCAAAGGAGGTGACTTTTAGTCCACTCTCTGAAGTTATTTCTTTAACTTGACTTCACTACTCTCTTTCTTTAGCTTGTTTGAGAAAGAAAGAAGTGTTTGAATCCCCTTATTTTAACCAAAGACTCCTTGACTTGATCCACCATAGCTACTCCTCTTTTCATCTTAAATTAAAAATATTTCTAGTCAACTCCCTTTCCTTTTGTAGATGTTGCTACTCTATGAAAATCTCTGCAAATTTACGATAATGTTCTTCTAGTTGCTTAACCAATTCTCTATGTTGTTAACTAGGGGGATGAGAAGCCTCCTTTAGCCACTTACTTAGAGAGATTAACATTTTGAATCTTATATTACCAAATTAATGTTGAAGAGCCTTGAACTGGAATGTCCCAAGCTTGGGTTATTAAATTAACCACCCCATTTTCTTGAATTCATGTGGAATTGAAACATAATGGAATTGGACTTTTGGTCTATCCAAATACAAAATTATTGGACGATGATAATATTCACATTGAGCCTTGATAACTAAGATACATTCTAGCCCCTTAAAAACCCAACTACCATCTATTAAAAAATTTTCTAGAGGAGAAACAACGTGGCTGCTTCACCACCTGTGATTCATCCATGTGTACTTCCCTGCTTTCGGCATAACATAAAAAATATCCTAGTCAACGATTAAGTCTTCCATATGATGATCCCTAAAGGGGTCTCGAATGGTGCTTTCCCCTCTTTTTTCTGTCAAGTTCAGAATTGTATCAAAATCCCCTCTAAGTATGCAATTTTGGTGAAAATCTCTGCTCTTGATCTCATCAAAGGAGCCCCAAAATTCGACTTCTTGATTGTATAGAATAGGAGCATATACATTTATAAATGGGATACACTCTCCTAATTATTTGGATTCCGAAAGTGCCATGATCCAAAATTAGGATTTAAATTTGTTCAAAAGGGTGTGGTGTCTTTCCAATCAAAAGATACCCAAGCCCCCAGATTCTCCTCTTGAGGGTTAGACCAAACATGAAATTCCTTTCCAAAGAAATCTGCCACTTTAAACACAACTTGCTCATTCATCATGGATTCTTTTAGAAATAGAACCCATGGAGATTCTTGCTTCACTATATCTTTTATAGCTAGGCTTTTGATAGGGCTCCCTAAACCCCTTATATTCTAGGAAAAAAATTTCATTTGGAAGAAGGGTTTTGCTTAAGGCACCCCCTTCATTTCCTTCTCTACCCTTAAGTATTTTTGTAATGATTGGCTAACTCCCAAACTTCTTGTTTTGTTATTCTTTTCTTTCCTTCACTGTTTTTTGTTTTTCCCTTCTATCTCATGATTACTACCCTCATCTGCCCATACCAAGTTTTGGACCATGTGATGGGTTATTACCCCAACTATTTCCTTAACTACATTTATTGGGGAATGGTGCAACTAAGGGTTTTTTGCATGGTTGGTTCTTCCGTAGTCAGAGGATCAGGAGAGGTTTTCGATGATGCATAATCATTGATCTCTCCTTCCTTAGACTCTCTGGGTTCGTCTTCATCCACCGAAAATTATTCATTCCATCATATCTTTGAATCTACATATATGTCACTATCTTGATTTTGAAATGCATTAAAGGGATTTGAGGATGTGGCTACTAGATTGTTGCGCTTGTTACCCTAAGAATTTTTGGCAATTCCTTTCCCTTTGTTTCCACCTTTTCATTGTGTTTTCCGTTGTTCTTTTGACAGGTTGGATTGCTTAGTGCCTTTGCTGGTTGGCATATTGGGGCAATCGAGGGAAAAATGACCATATTTGTGGCAGTATCAACATTTAAATGAAATTTTCTCATAATCCAAAATTTGTTGATGTTTCCACTCTACTAAGGTTAGATTCATCTCTACTCGTAACCCTTTTTCCAAATCTACCTCCACAAAGATCTTTGACCAAGAAAAATATGAGATCTTGATTTAGCTTTGTCAAAGTATTTCCCTACCCATTACCAATTTCATGCAAACAATCGTCACTCCAACCGGAGAGAAGAACACAAGGAATCTTGACCAAAACCGGGATAGCAGTTGAGATGTCCTCACCTAGATTGAAATCAAAACTCAATTTATTTAGATACATACTAAGAAATAACAAAATAAATAAAAATAACAGAAAATAAAATAAAATAATTCAAAATTCTGTTTTAGAAAATTACATAAAACATCCCTATTTTCTCTTTGAATTCAAACAAGAAAGCGAAGAAACCATTACCCATGACATATAAAGCTATATTTCCCTTATTTTTTATCTCCGGATTTTATCGATCCATACCCCCACTGACCTTGGAGAGGTCCACATACCCGTAAATTTCCCGATCAAAACATGTGCAAAGTACGTGAGATAAGTTCGAGAAGCTGCAACAGGCAGGGCGATATCTCGCAGCTCATCATTCCATTCGACAAATTTTCGACTGCGCTTCACCAATGCATGAAACGTTGCAGCTTCATACGCATGTGAGGAAACATGATAGGAGGGAGGATCATTAGCCCCCTTCAGCGTCGCCATCGAGTAATCCCAGGGTTTTTGTAGACGTTGTATAGGGAAGAGCGGAAAGCAAGTTTTTAAATCTTAATGAAATGTTAAAAACGCAATAAAAATTAGTAAATTATTTTATCAATAATTTATATATATGTTTTGAAAAAAAT
>APFE030713007.1:44238-75707 GCA_000404065.3 Pinus taeda
ATTTATACCCCTTATCATAGTCAAACTAGCCGTTATCCGGTCAAATCGAGCTGTTGCCTTTTTAGCCGTTACCTTATCGAGAAAATTGAGTCATTGGATATTTTGCCCTATCTATTTAATGTGCAAAGCGAGATCTGCTCATTGAACTTGTCCTGACGTTGAACCACACTGGTTGGTTCGAAACATGTTGACAAAAGTTTTTCTATGTGATTTTCGCTGAAGAATCTTCAAAAATTTGATATGGATCACAGAAGTCTCAATTCAAGGAACGGTATATTTTTATCAAAATTATGATTTGTTGTTGAGTTAAGGCTTCTGTGAAATGCGTCGGAAAATAAAATTTCTTGTACTGTATGCCGAAAAATCTCTCATAAAGTTAATATGGATCACAGAAGCCTCAACTCAACAATTGAATCCCTGCACGGAAAAGCCATTGCAGCTAAAGTTCACCAATTTGAACGGGCACGCTTGCAGGTTTCGAAGTTGAAGACAGATCTGGTGTTTCTTAAAAGATGCAGAGACTCCTTAGCCGTTGGAGTTTCTACTCTATTTATTTAACATGCAATGGCTGATCTGCTGATTTAGCTTGTCCTGACGATGAACCACACTAGATGGTTCAAAACGCATCGGCAAATAAAATTTCTTGTGATGTACACCGAAAAATCTCTCATAAAGTTAATATGGATCACAGAAGCCTCAACTCAACAATTGAATCCCTGCATGCAAAAGCCATTGCAACTAAAGTTCACCAATTTGAACGGGCACGCTTGCAGGTTTCGAAGTTGAAGACATATATGGCGTTTCTTAAAAGATGCAGAGACTCCTTAGTCGTTGGAGTTTCTGCTCTATTTATTTAACATGCAATGCCTGATCTTCTCATTCAGCTTGTCCTGACGATGAACCACACTAGTTGGTTCGAAATGCATCGGCAAATAAAATTTCCTGTGATGTACGCCGAAAAATCTCTCATAAAGTTAATATGGATTACAGAAGCCCCAACTCAATAATTGAATCCCTGCATGGAAAATCCATTGTAGCTAAAGTTCACCAATTTGAATGGGCACTCTTACAGGTTTCGAAGTTGAAGACAGATCTGGCGTTTCTTAAAAGATGCAGAGACTGCTCAACCGTTGGTGTTTCTGCTCTATTTATTTAACATGCAATGCCTGATCTACTCATTCAGCTTGTCCTGATGATGAACCACACTAGTTGGTTCGAAACGCGTTAGCAAATAAAATTTCTTGTGATGTACGCCGAAAAATCTCTCATAAAGTTAATATGGATCACAGAAGCCTCAACTCAAAAATTGAATCCCTGCACGGAAAAGCCATTGCAGCTAAAGTTCACCAATTTGAACGGGCACACTTATAGGTTTCGAAGTTGAAGACAGATCAGGCGTTTCTTAAAAGATGCAAAGACTCCTCAGCCGTTGGAGTTTTTTCTCTATTTATTTAACATGCAATGCCTGATCTGCTCATTCAGCTTGTCTTGATGATGAACCACACTAGTTGGTTCAAAACTCGTCGGCAAATAAAATTTCTTGTAATGTACGCCAAAAAATCTCTCTTAAAATTATGATTTGTTTTCAATCATTTTAAAATTTTTAATTTTTATTTTTATTTTGAAAAAAAGGTGATCAAATCACATTATTAATTATAGATATATAATTTTAAGTTATAATATGCATTATTATATTAATTAATATTTTAATAAAATTGTGGATATTAATAATAAAGATATTGAATTAATTTTAATTAGGATTAATTAATTTAGTGTACGCTCTTGTCTCAACTCTTGATATGCAAAGATATTTTTTTTAAGAACTCTATTGTTTAGCTAAAGTATAATTGTTTATTTTTTTTGTGGGCATCAATTTAATAAATCTCAAAATATACTTTTGTACATTTTAACCAGGTTTAAAATAAAAATGAAAATAATACAATTATAAATTTATTTTAAATTATTATTATTGAAAACAAATATACACATGTCAATTTTGAAATATGGCTTAATCAACATGGAATATTCTAGAACATTCATTATAGTATATACAAATCAATGGTTGAGATTTATCTCCAAAGTAGTTATGCCCTTTTACTCTATTAATTAAAAAAATGTCATATGAGATGAGTTATGAGACTTGACCAATTGAGCTAACTTTGGGGTTTGATAAGTTGTGGTATTGTAATAAATCCTATTACAGATTAAGAATATCCATGGTTAGAATTTTGTTCCATGTTTTCTGAATAAGCCTTTTGATGTTTATTATTGATTGATCGTTTCCCATCCATTTAATTTATATTCTTGAACAAAATTCCATGGAGATTCACCAAAATTAACCATAGATATTTTTAATATGTAAAAAGGATTTGTTACAATACCATAGACCAATATTATGGTTTATCAATACCACATGCATAAAAAATGCAACTCATTTTAAATATGAAACTTGTTCATAAGACATTTTTTTAATAGTTTACCAATCATTTAATTTATATTGCTAAACAATATTCAACCCCAATTAACCATAGATATTTTTAATATGGAAAAATATTTTCTTACAATACCATAGGCCAATACTATAGTATATCAATACCACATGCCTAAAAAATGAAACCCATTTTAGATATGATACTTGTTCATACATCATCATTTTAATTAATCATTTTTTAATTAAAAATTTGTGTTACCTTCATCAATCCATTACATGTTCCCGCTTGGTCATTTTGAGGGGAATACCAACCAAATCCGATATCAAGAGACAAACTAACGTAAATTTACATGAAAACTAACCTACTATTGACAATACCAATACTTTTCTACTTTCTTGGTAAAATAACCCAAGAATGATCATGGATTTTATTCGAGGCCATTTTTTTCCTTTTTTCATAGATCAATCCATTCCCAGGAGTTACCAAGGACACATATAGAGGACAACATTTCCTTGGTCCAATTCCAAACCCAAATATTCTTCTACTTTAGTTTCTTCCTTATCACTATTTGAGTGATCTGAGTCATGGAAGCATTTATGGCCACTCAATGCAGAAGCCAAAACCACAGTTGTATCTTGTGCGTCTCCATTTGAGGGATGGATCTCGACTTTGAATGATGAGATGTCCCCTATATGTGGTTTCGCTAAGGTTGGAGGACTCATTTTAGCTATAGAATATTTTTGTTGTTGCATGTTTTTTGGCTTGTGAGTTGAAGAAGTCTTAGCTCCTTTTGGAGCTTATGGATCTTGCCATCCTCATGACTTATTCTTGGAGTATAGAGGAGGAGAAATCCCTTGAGAAGAGGGACAAACATTCTAGATATGGTGGGGTTGCTGATAGATCCTACAACAGAATGCTAAATTTTTGTAGTCCATTACCTGTGAATAGATAATATCATTCCACTTGAGGCATATTTTCTCTAATAACACTTTACCAAGATCAATTTCAACACATATTCGAGCAAAGGTCACAATACCCTTATCAAGTATTTATGTGTCTAACTTAATGAAGTATAATATTCCATTTTCTTAATGTGTTCAAAATGGACATAATTTGTGCATGGGATTTGCCCATATTTTTTGCCTTCATTTTTTGAGGGAAAATAATAAAATAAGGGTTCTAAAGAGTTCCTAAAGCCTATTAAAGGGGATAAGAGCTAGGAATTTGGATCATTCAGAGTTGTCTATCTATTTTGTCTTGTTGAGAACATGTAAAGACTAGTTCTAATCTAATCCCAGGATGAAAACCCCATGGAGACTTTGTTGGTAGATCCGTCTAGGTTTCACAAGTGGGCTTTGGTGTCTTTGTTTTCTTGTGTTGAGCGGTTGTGCATGCCATCTGAAGGAGTTCTAATCTTATTGTATGGGCATGTTTTATTTTATAAGCTAATAATATAAATAAATGGTTTCATTTCTTTAGATCCCTTGTGTTCTATGTTTGGCTTGTGAGTATTTCATTGAGAGCACTAAAATATTCCAAATTTGTTGATTATTTAGCAATCTGGGATCTTACAATGGTATCAGAGTTGTGCATTCGCCGAGCATAAAAGTATGTAGGGAACTTCGGTGGAATATATTCTCACCCTAGCCGGAATTTCTATCTTTGGTGATATTTAATATCACCCTAATTGGTTTATTTTGGAAATTTTCCTACTACCACTTGGAGGAATGGATCTAGGTCAATATTGGAACAATATAGATTGGAACAATCTAGATTGAAACCAGGGTTTATTTTTTAATCCACCATCTATAGATCCTTGGTTTTAGGTTTCTTTGTAGGATTCTTAATCATAGTGGGACATGGCCACGTTGAATGGTTGAGGAGGCCAAAAACCATGCATAAATGCTATCGAGTAGAAATGTGTCGTGCACGGTGGTTGTCCAAAGCCAAGGAGAATCGCATGAAGCATGCAGATCATATTTTGCAGCATTGGATCAACTGTAGGTTGTGAGGAATGATGAAATAATTTCACCATAGTCTAACTAGCATGAGGAATTGCCCAGAAAGTTATGGAAATTCTGGTCATATTTAGAGAAAATCCGGCAAGGATTTTTGTAAATCCACGTTATAGTTGTTAAAATGCAAACTTTTAGGTAACCTAGACGTTTTTGATGGTGCTGAATTCATTTCCACCATCAAAAACATGATTCAAACACTACCTCTACAAGATTTTTTGAAATGTTTTTGCCTTGATTAAGCCACTTTTAGCCGCCTGGGAAATTACTCCGCCTTGGTAGATGACTCCATTTTTAGGTGCGCGGGGCCAGGTGTGATTTTACATATTTTGGGTTTTTGTTGCAACGTGCTTGGTGGGATTTTCTCTGGCTGATTTACATGCTCAGACCTAATTGGTATAACCAAGATCCTATCTAGGGTTTAGGTACATGCATCACCAAGAAGCAGTGAAGGACTAGACATAGATGAGTCGGCCGGCCACGTGATGGCCATGTAGTCCGTTGATCAAAGGCATGCAGAATGAGGGTTTCATGTTGAGAAAGTGCGAATGTGGGGAGTTGATCCTTGGGTAGGAATCCCATAATTGTAGCATTGAATTTCCAAGGGTAAGAGCATCTCCATCATAGAGATCGATTTACAAGGATCAGTAAAAATAAATTGCTAAGGGTTCGTCATCTGGAAGAGGGAAGGATTGAAAGTTGCATGAGCACAAACACCATTAGCTGGAAAGTCGAGCTACACCTGTGTAGTGAGGTCGATTGATAGTAGCGTATTAAATTGAATTTCCTATACAATCCCTGTGATGCATGACGCTGAAATCCATGTGCGTTGGCACTAATTGTTGACGTTGAATGGTTTCATGTTCTTAAGGTCGAATACATTGAGGTAGCTTATTAATTCATGTTGTAATATTGTTGGAGAAAATTTCTCATTTGTTAAAAGGATCAAGTCACCCTTTTCATCTCTGTTTGAAAGTGAGGCTCGAACAACTGGTATGTTGTTGCCTAACCAGCTCTCGCATTTTTGCTTCAGGAGATCAAATTATTTCCTTGGTTATACCTTTATCAATTCTAGAGGAGATCATTCAGTCATCACCAATGTCAAAACTAGTTGAATCATTGGGCCAAAAATCATATATTCAATAGTGGAATAATCAAATAATGATTATTATGGATGTGCAACAAAGAATAGATTTATTGATCTCTATTGAACCTTAAAAAACAAAGATGTTGTTCTAGAGCTTTGTTCCAAAGTTTTGTTTGATGAACACCCCTTGTGTGCACCATGAGGGAGCCAAGGAGTGAGCATTATTTACATAATTGTTATACTCTAGAGATCATTGGAAATCACATGGCGGAGTTTCTAAGGTCGTAGGCCTCATATATGATAATAACGATTGGGAAAACGGGTGAGAGAAGCACCAGAGTGACTCGCAACTAATGTGGAGCCAGGTATCCAATTTAGGAGAGTATTCTAGTGACTTGTTATACCAATGTGGCTTAAATACCCATGTGACTCTCGTGCAAAATCTTGATTGCTCACTTGACGATTACATGTATGCTCAAATACTTTCAAATTTGAGCATCAAGATTCCATTTGCATCTTCAAGCGTGGCCCCTGATACATTTTCATATAATGAAAACAATGGAAAGATTCCACTTTTAGCCATAACGATATAGGGGTCCCATTTTCCCTTTCACGAAAGCACCAAAATTAAATCTATCTAAGAAGAGCACGAGGTCAAATCCACATCACAATGTAGCATGCGATTTGACAAGAGAGTTGCTTAAAGGATTTTCCATCAAACGGTGAAGTTCTATTTATTTCTGACCCATCATATGAATTTTTGGGTCTCAGATTCATGCCACTTAAATTTCCTATAACTCCTTTTCTTTCAGCAATATAGAGAGAACATGTCATCATTTTACTTTTGGAAACACCTAAAGAATCAACATGGTAATACAAAAGTTGGTCCTCTAAGATACATTACTGCAAATAAAAAATGGCAACAACTTACAAATGAGAAGCAAGAGAAGAACAACACGTCTTTCGCTCGAAAGGTCCATGCTATCTTTCAGTAGTCAAAGGATATCTAGAAGGAAGATGTAAAAAGAAAGCGTCTCTTTGAACTTAGATCCAAATTGCAGTATACAAAGTCCGAAGATGTACTCTTATGGTTGGACACATTAGATATGGTTTTGTCCCTCATAAAGAAATTAGATTGGAAAAGGTAAGGTTGGGTCTTGGAGCCATCAATGATCGCTTTGATACAACCCATGTTCTTGAAGCATTCTTGTGAAAGGGTTAGAATCACAATTGCCTCTTGTCTCAATAGGATCATAGCTTTAACATTGCCACTACCACCTTACAACAATGATATCATGAGGGATATATTGCAACTGATGGTAGAAACCATTCAAGGGTTGAACAACATCATGCTTCCTATTTTTCAAAAGCAACACAACAGCATGCTATCTTTATACATTAGGTAAAGTAGGGAAGAGTTCTTCAAATGGATCATGTTGGGTGACTGAGTGGAGAAACATGAGTTGAGCATCGAGAAACATCAACAGAATAGTGTAGGTATTCATCCTTCTCATGGCATCGATTGGAGAGAGATTATGAGTTGGAATTATATCGATGAGATGATTCCTAGGAGGCTACCCTTACCCAAGGGCATATTTCTGCTTGGGTCGTTAGGCATGGGCAGTGATGGAGGGATGAAATGGTATCATAACCCACAGGTCCCAGAATTAAGTGGCATCAGGATCTAGTTGAATCTATTTAGGGAAAAATTGGTCGGAGGATTGTTTGGGATCTAAGTATCGAAGGATCCATTCAGGATCATTTATCATGGAGGCATGGAATGACACATTGGTTTGTATGGGATCCAAGTATCAGTATAGAAATGCTCTTTCTTTGGATATAAATGGATTGCTTGAGGGAAAGCACTCTTTGAGTGGGAGAATTTATAATATTCCATTTTCTTGATGTGGTCAAAATGGATGGAATTTAATGTAGAAATTCTCACTGTATATCACCTGATAATGCAATATACTAAAGCAAAATATTTGATCTACTTCTACAACAAACTTGCAGAAGCTTAATTGATTTTGAGCAAGATCAATTAGAATAGATATAATAGAGAATGAGAAATCAATCACACATGAACATAAAATAATACTCTAGGGAAAGACTCAACTAAAAACCCCGCTATATGTATTGTCTTATAAGTGGAAATATCTCCAGATTACACAAAGCTTTAGCTCACAAGCTATACAGCTCTCAGTACAATCCCTCAATGCTGCTCATAGATAGAATAGACACAACATATGCCTTCCCTCAATCCTCCAAGCCTCCTATTTCCTTGCGCAGTTTCTCTTGGGTCCTCTAGCTGCTACTTGTGTGAATTCACCTCTCACACAACCCACCAAACTCAGAAGTAACTGTGCAATCTCCAAGGAATGAATTCCTTCTGCATGCAAGAGATATCCTCAATGGAATATTCCTACAACTAATAGTACATTGTCCCATCCTCTGATCTCAATTGGATCTCTGACTGAATTGACATGCATGAGTTATTTATGAGAGAATATTCAGTTATCTGAAGTACACTAGTTACATGCATGCATGCATTAACTAACTGAAATCACAATTAGTTCCACAAACTTTTGGAACTAACCTAACTGGACTTAACTCAGTTAACTAAGCTAAGCTAACAAATTACAACTCAAAGTACAACTCATCCTGATTTCCTTAATTAAGGGAAAACTTCCTCAATCAAAGGGAAAATTGTTGCATGTCTTCACATAGACTTCATGTTTGATTTTATCCAACTAATTAACTCAAGATGAATTAATTAATTATTTTTGAAATAGCTGCTAAGATCAAATTCAAATTTTAATTCTCAATTTTAGTTCAGGGACTAATTAAAATTGGAATGTATCCTAAAATGCTATTTATAGCAATTCTATTTTTAGCACTTCTATATTTAGTATTTCTTGTTGCTATTTTCAACACTCTCTCTCAACAAGAAAGTGATTATCTGTCACCCCAATCATGTCTCTGTGGAAATCAAATTTTCATTTTGACAATGCCTTAGTCAAAATATTTGCATTCTGCTCCTTGGTCGAAACATACAACAACAACATGATCCTCTTCACCACACAGTCTCGAAGATGATGATACCAGATATCGATGTGCTTGGACCTGTCATGAAATATTGAATTCTTAGAGAGTTTGATACAACTCTGATTATTGCAATAGATCATAGTTGGATCCATCCTCTGACCAAACAATCCAACTAGAATTTTCCACATCCAAATGGCCTCACATGCTACCTGAATGGCAACCATGTATTCAGCCTCTACTGAGCTAAGTGCAACTGACCTCTGTTTCCTGATGTACCAAGAAACTGCAGCTGAACCAAGGTTGAAAATTCCTCTTGAAGTGCTCTTCTGATCAAATGGACTCCCTGCCCAATCTGCATCTGTGAAGCCCTGAAGCTTCACTCCCTCTATTCATCTGTACCATAATCGATACTGAGATGTGCCTCTAAGGTATCTCAGCACATGCTTCGCCGCCTTCCAAAATAGCTTGGTAGGCCGAACCATAGCTTGACTCAGCTGGTTCACCCCAAAGCACAAATCTGGTTGTGTGTTCACTAAATACATCAATGAACCCACAAATTGTCGATAAACAGTAGCAGCTACTACCTAACCTGAAGTAGCATCCTTCTTCCTCCAGTTACCTACTAGAGGAGTCTACATGGGCTTGCACTTCTCCATGTGGAATCTGTTGAGTATCTCATTAGCATACCTGCCTTGAGACACAAACACTTACCCATCCTTCTACCACACTTCCATGCCTAGAATGTAGTGCATAAGACTGATGTCTTTCATCTCGAACTCTCTTGCAAGGTCCTCCTTGCAAGACTTCATCAACTGATCATCACTTGTCAATATCAGATCATCAAAATAAATAACAATGATCAATGGCTTACCTTCTACCATGATGTGCTAAAGGTTCGCATCTGCTTCAATCTTTGTGAAGCCCAACTCGGTGAAGTAGTTGTCAATCTTGGTGTACCAAGCACGAGGTGCTTTCTTTAGCCCGTACAATGCTCTCTTGAGTCAACACACATGCGACTCACGATCGAAGGTCTCAAATCCTTCTGGCTGCTCTATGTACACCTCTTCCTCAATATTTCCATTCAGGAACACAGTATTCACATCCATCTGATGGATCTTCCAACCCATCTGAGTTGATAGTGCCAACATTGATCTGATAAATGAGTACCTTGCTACAAGAACAAAAGTCTCATCATAGTCAATCCCCTCAACTTGTGAGAAACCACAGGAAACAAAACTTGCCTTATGTTTCTCCACACTACCATTAGCTGCTTGCTTTACTTTGTAAAGTCATCAAGAACTTACCACTGACTTGTTCTCTGATCTTGGAACAACATTCCAAACACTGTTTCGAACTATGGAGTCGTACTCCTCCATCATAGCATCAACCCAGGCTGGTTGTTGCATTGCTTCCTTGAAGGAAGATGGTTCAGTCTCTACACACTCCCCAACCAGGGCCATGTAATCAGTGTACGCTTGGGTGACCTCCTCTGTTTGCACTAAGAAGATGGCTGTCCCACATTCTCTCTTGCATCCAACATCAATGTGTCAGCTTCCCTTGAGCATTTTTGCCCATCTTTGGAAGAATCTACATGAGTGGATGTCTCCACTCCTGGATCCTCTGCATGTGGCTGCTCTACATCAGTCTGAGGCTCCTCCTCCTTAGGAACCAAAATTTCCTCTTTTGCATGCAAATTGAGCTCCCTCTGAAGGGAAACTCACATGGCCTTCTACTCGTTGAACTTCAGATATCTGCGTACCACTGTCCTCTGACTGGTAGGCAATAACACTCGATAGTTTTGGGGAGTATCAGTGTACCCCACAAGTATCCCAACTTATTTGTTGGCTCTAGATTCTTCCGAGCATATTTGGTCACCTAGAAAAATACTGATGAGCCAAAGATCATGAAGTGACTCACATCTAGTCTCTTTTCGGAGAAAGCCTCCTCTGGTGTCTTCATTCCCAATATATGATGTGGGCTTCTATTCTACAAGTATACTGTTGTATTGCATGCCTCACCCCACAAATGAGGTGGTGGGCGTTGGCCATGTAGCATTGCTCGAGCTTCTCCCACAATCATTCTGTTCTTCCTTTCGGCCACCCCATTCTGTTGTGGGTTATGGGGAGCTGTCAACTCCTGTTTAATTCCTTCTGCTGCGTAGAATTCCTTAAAATATTGAGAGACATACTCTCCACCATTTTCGCTTCGCAAGGCCCTTATTTTCTTTCCATATTCTTTCTCAACCAAGGTTTTGAACTCACAAAACCTTGAGAAGGTTTGATCCTTCTTCTGCATGAAGTACATCCAACATCTATGAGAAAAATCATCAATAAAAATAGCATAGTACCTTTGTTTAGTAGTGGAGGTATCGAGAATGGTACACACACATTTGTATGAACTCGCTCCAGGATTGCTCTAGCTCAACTATCTCGATCCTGAAAGGAATATTTTGCATACTTACCCAAGCTACAACCTTTGCCTGTATCCACTTTCTCCAATTTACCCTTGGGACGTCTGGTAGAGATCTGCTGCATGATCTTCAAGGCCCCATGGTTCAAGTGGCCCAATATTCCATGCCATAGCTTGCCAATATCTTGGATGTGCACCAACTCTACTTTAGAACTCAATGCAGCACAGTCATCTACCTCTAGCTTGTAGATATTCTTTACTCAAATCCCAATCCTCTTGGTTTTTCCAGTGTTGATGTGCCTCTGGAATGCCTTTCCTTTACTAAAGACTACATCATAACCTATGTCTTCTACCTCCAGGTTCTTCTTCGGACCAGGCACATACTTTACATTAGTCAAGGTGAGAGGAGCTCCATGCTCCCTCTAAAACACAATAGTACCTTCACCTGAAACATGGTACTTTCCATCATCGCCCATCTCTATGTGCATTTGGAGGTCCTTCTCCTCTAAGGTACTAGATAAGCTCTTGAAGTCGGTCATGTGGAATGAGGCTCCACTGTCCAGGTACCAAACACAACCCACCATCAATGAAACCATGCATGCGATGAGGGTGAAATCCAATTCGAACTATGAGGCCAGTGCCTCACCATATGATCCCTTCGAGGATCCCTTCTTGGATTTCTTATGTGGACAATTCGTAGCATAATGGTCCACCTCATGACAATGAAAGCATCACACTTTCAATTTTTCAATCTTCTTCCCACCATGGAAAGAACTTGATTTGGAATGGGAAGCCTTCCCCTTCCATTTCCTTGCCTTACTCGCTAAGGCTAGATTTTCTTCATCATCATGCTTTGATGAAGAACCATCTCTGGTGCTTCTGATTATCTCCTCCTGCATATGATCCAACCATAGTTGTTCCCAATCTAGTAGTTTCTCTCTTCCATTTACTAAGCCTTAGTAGCTATTCTAGCTTTTAGCAAGACTAAGGAGAATAAGACTCACCATGTCATCATCAGCGATCATGATTCCTACACTTCAAGCTCATCCCTGCAGGTGGTTAGCTTGTTCAGATATGTACAGATTGTGTCACCCTTTTCACACTTGATTTTCTGAAGCTTGTCTTATAGCGTTGGCTTCCTCTGATCATTGTTGTTCTAACATAGATCCTTCAATGTTTTCCACATTGAAAATGATGTCTCCTTCCAATTGAGATTCAAGACAATGTGGTCTCGAACTCCCTCCAGAAGGATCCTCATCGCTCTAGCCACACATTTCTTCCATTCTGCCAATTCTTGGGCATTAGCAGCTATTGGCTTGGGGACTCCTTGATCAATAAAGTCCTTCAAACTGTTGTTCTCTAATACCACTTCCATGTGATCCTTCTAGGCTATATAATTTGAGTTGTCATTAAGGGCATACTCGAGTCTCAAACCGTTGAATGCCATTGGTGAAATTTGAGATGTGATAAGAATTCGATTTCTATAATCAAGAACTTCAAAATTCAAACTTCTCCCTTCTTTGTATATTGTTCTTCGCTTTGATCACCTTTGCTTTAATGCCATGTAGAAATTCTCACTGTAGATCACCTGATAATGCAATATACTAAAGAAATACTTGATCTACTTCTACAACAAACTTCTGTAAGCTTAATCAATTTTGGGCAAGATCAATTAGAATACATATAACAGAGAATGAGAAATTAATAACACATGAACATAGAAGAATACTCTGGGGAAAGCCTCAGCTAAAAACCTCGCTATCTGTATTATCATACAAGTGGAAATATCTTCGAATTACACAAAGCTTTAGCTCACAAGCTATCCATCTCTCAGTACAATCCCTCAATGCTACTCATAAACAGAATAGACACAACATGTGCCTTCCCTCAGTCCTCCAAGCCTCCTATTTCCTTGTGCAGTTTCTCCTGGGTCCTCTGGCTACCTCCTATGTGAATTCACCTCTCACACAACTCACCAAACCCAGAAGTAACTGTGCAATCTACAAGGAATGAATTCCTTCTGCATGCAAGAGATATCCTCAATGGAATATTCCTACAACTGATAGTACACTGTCCCATTCTTTGATCTCAACTGGGTCTTTGACTGAACTGACATGCATGAGTTATTTTAAGAGAATATTCAGTTATTTGAAATACACTAGCGACGTGCATGCATGCATTAACTGACTAAATTCACAATAAGTTCCACAAACTATTGGAACAAATCTAACTGGACTTAACTCAGTTAACTAAGCTAACTAATTACAACTCATCCTGATTTCCTTAATTAAGAGATAACTTCGTCAATCAAAGGGAAAACTATTGCATGTCTTTAGATAGACTTCATGTTTGATTTTCTCCAACTAATTAACTCAAGATGAATTAATTAATTATTTTTCAAACAGCTGCTAAGATCAATTTTGAGTTTTAATTCTCAATTTTAGTTCAGGGACTAACTAAAATTGGAATGTATCCCGAAATGCTATTTATAGCAATGCTATTTTTAGCACTTCTATATTTAGCATTTCTTGTTGATATTTTCAACATTTACCCATGGTACTTAATATGGTATTTTCCCATGGGATCCACCCATAGTATTTTCCTTCGTTTTTCGAGCGAAAATGATAAAATAAGGGTTCAAGAGAGTCCCTCAAGCCTATTAAATGGGATAGGAGCTAGGAATTTGAATCATTCAGAGTGATCTATCTATTTTTTCATGTTTGGAACTTGGTGAGGCCAGTTCTAGTCTGATCCCAAGACGAAAACCCTATGGATACTTTGTTTGTGGATCCATCCAGGATTCATAAGTGGGATTCAATGAATTTGTTTTCTTGTGTTGAGAAGCCATGCATGCCATTTGTAGGAGTTTCAATCTTATTGTATGAGCATGTGCTATTTTCTTTAGCTAATAATATAAATAAAGGGTTGCATTTCTTTAGATCCCTTGTGTTTTATGTTTGGCTTGTTAGTATTTCATTTAGAGCTCTAAAATATTCCAAACTTGTTGATTATTTCGCGATTTGGGATCTTACATGAAGTGATCCAGTGAGTTGCCAACATCAGCTAAGTTGTCCAAATAAATAAGATGAAGGGAAATTTTTGGGAGTCTTACCCAAATTAAAGTGACTATAGTTGGATTATAGAGAGGGTTAAAACCAAAAATCCATGTTTTGAAAAAATATGAGCATGGCCCCAAAACCAAGGTCCTTCATTAAAATCCTTTAGATCTTTAAATACACCACAAAATAACATTTCGAGCAAAAAAAATATTTGTATTTGGGGTCTAAGTCTGATACAACCATTACCGAAGTGTCGAGGCCATAAGCCATTAAATCTATGGATAATGACATGTGTGGAATAATCCATGTAAGCATCCTTAGATTGAAGATGATCCACTTTGATAGTTGGGATATTTTCTACTTGCTCCGGAATGTAAATTTTCCTTGATATCTCTTTGGGAATTCGCCTACTAGCATGGAGAAAATGGAACCAACTAATGCCATGGAGTCAATTTCATTATCCCAAAACAACTCCCTTCTCAAGATTTTGACGATTTCCTTGAGATCTCTTTCGGAATTGCCTATTGCCATGGAGAAAATGGTGTTAAAAAAAATAATTATATTAAACAAAATTTTTGCAAAGAGGAAGAGGAGTGACTTTCGTGAAGCTAATTTCCCACAACTCTATGACTCTTCACAAATTTGATTCCGTGCAACTTTATGACTCTTCCTAAAGCTGATTTCATGTAGCTTGATTTACATGCAGCTATACAGAGACTTAAAAAAACAGAATTCTCTCATGGAAAAAATAGAGAGAAACAAAGTAAGGTTGGAGCAACACAAGAAAAAACTTGGATTGAACTCTAAATCATGAAAAATACATTCACATGAGACTACAGCTTATTCACCAAGTAAAACAAAGGTTTACAGTTATTTATACTTCACGTGGAATAACATACATAAAACATAGTAAGTGTTGTTTTCGCGCGCCCACCAAAATTTTCTCCACCATTCTCTCCTCAGAGACTCTCACTCTCTTTCTCTCGAACTCTCTTACATGAAAAATAACTTTTACATACATATTTATCTCAACATACAATTTTTACATTAATGCATGATAGAGCAAATAATTAATATGATGTTGTTGTTGAGTGTTGACAGTTCGTGCAGGTGTTTGTGGAGTGTGGGCAATATTCACGTATTATGTGCTTGCCCATATTTATTTACCAAAATACATTAAATTCCTTCAATTCTTTATTGTGTTGCGGAATGGTTTGCACCTGGCTTTAGTCCTTCCATCTTCAAACATAGATGCAGCCTACAAAAATAGTTCTGACAAACATGGTTGCTGTGAGGGTGTTTATTGGAGTGGTTGGGATTAATATTTCCAACACTCCCCCTTAATCAAAAATGTTGCTATATAAAATCCCTAAATAGTTTTTGAGATAAACAAAACTTTCACGCGTCAATGGTTTTGTGAAGATATCAACAAATTGTTCCTGTGACCTGCTGTGAGGCAACACAATTTCATCATTGTTAATCAACTATCTAATAAAATGATATTTAGCATCAATATGCTTGGTCCTCTTGTGAAAGATATAATTATTTGACAATGCAATTGTTGAGGTGTTGTTGCAGAAAATGGTTTTTGTTCCCTCTTGGTTATGGTGAAGATCCCTCAACATCCTTCTCATCCAAACTGCTTGACATGGTGCCATTTTTGCTGCGACATATTCAACTTCTGTTGTTGATAATGACACTATTGGCTACTTCTTGGAGGCCCATGAAATGGTTCCAGAACCCAAATCAAAAACATATCCTAACATGCTCTTTCTGTCATCGTCACTTCCTTCCTAATCATTATCAGTGTAACCAACCAACTTGAAATCACTTGTTGCAATCTACAAAATTCCATACTGTTTTTTCCCATTGACATACCTTAAAATCCTTTTCACTAATTACCAATGTGTCTCCTTGGGTGTCTCCATAAACCTTGACACTAAACTTACTACATACATTATATCCAGCCTAGTGGCGGTCAAATACATCAAGCTGCCTATCATGATTTTGTGTAATGTCGGATTGACATTGCTGCTATAATATTCTTTTCTCAACTTCAACCCCATGACAGTTGGAGTTGGTGTGGACTTCCTGTTCTGTATTTTAAACCTCTCCAAAATGTCTACCACATACTTTGTTTGAGAGATAAAAATGCATTTTTCTGTTTGCTTCACTTCTATGCCCAAAAAATATCTTAACAATCCCAAGTCAGTCATTTCAAATTCACTCTTCATGAATTTTTTGAAATCAACGATGAAGAAATCATCATTGCCTATAAAAATCAAATCATCTACATATAAGATGACAATGAAAATCTTACCTTCACTCTCTTTGATGTAGAGTGTGGGTTCACCGTCACATTTATCGAAACCATTGTCCAACAAGTAGGCATATATTCTGATGTACCATGCGCGTGGTACTTGCTTCAACCCATAAAGAGATTTCCTCAACCGATACACTTTGTCTTCTTGGCCTTCTACCTCATAACCATGCAGTTGCACAACATATACTTCCTCTTCCAACTCTCCATTCAAGAACGTTGATTTTACGTCCATTTGATACACTCTCCATTTCTGTTGCGCGATAATCGCCACAACTGCACGCACTGTCTCCATCCTCGCGACTGGCGTGAACGTCTCTGCATTATCTCTTCCATGCTGCTGCTTGTACACTTTGACAACTAGCCTTGATTTGTGCCTTTCAATCTTTCCCTTAATGTTTCTTTTGGTCTTATAGACCCACTTCACTCCAATGACATGTTTTCCTTTCAAAAGGTTCACTAACTCCGATGTGACATTCCTTTCTGTTGCTTATATTTCTTCCTCCATTGTCGCAACCCATTTTTATTCTTTGACTACATCTTCAAAATGGATTGGGTCATCTGCATGACAAAATAATGAAAATAAGGAATTTAGACCAGTGTTGCCATCAACTTCTTCTTGCTCATAAATATCATTTAAATTTTTGAATTTTGGTCTTCTTGTGTTTGTTGAATATGGGATTGACATGTCACTTGGTTTTGTGCTTTTCAGTGTGCTTGGAGAAGCGGTTACATGGCTGCGCGAAACTATCCTATTATTTGTTGATGGCGTTGCTTGCTACCTACTTTGTTGTGCTTGAATAGGAGTAGAGGCAGTCATTGTTGAGGAATTACTTGCTGTTGTTAATTCATCTTTGTCCTCCTATGGTATACATGCTTTGACATTGACTTTCGTTGCTAAACTTCCATCCCATGCTTCCTCTTCTATGAACTGCACATCTTTGCTGATTATGACTTTCTTGGTTGATGGATTGTAGAGCTTGTATGCCTTGGATTCATCACTGTATCCAACAAATATACATTTCTCCCTCTTACTATCTAATTTCTTCCTCAACTCATCCAGGACATGTGCATATGCCACACATCCAAAAACTCTCATGTGGGTAACATTATGCTTTCTTCCACTCCATGCCTCTTTAGGAACTATGTTCTGGATGCTTTTGGTTGGAAATCTATTCAATATATATATTACACAAGTGACTGCTTCAACCCAATAATCATTTGACAAATGCTTTTCCTTCAACACACTCCTTTCCATTCCCATAATGGTCATATTCTTTCTTTCCACTACACCATTTTGCTGAGGTGTATACCTTGTTGTAAATTGCTTGTGAATTCCATGAAAACGAAGGAAGTCATTTGAGATGTGCTCTCCACCTCTGTCAGTCCTAAGGACTTTGATATAGTGTCTGCTTTGCTTCTTAACAAGAGCCTTGTATTGGCAAAATCTATCAAACACTTCACTTTTCTGTTTGAGGAGAAAGGCCCATGTCTTCCTTGTTTAGTCATCTATGAAGGTCAATATGTTAGGAAACCAGCTCACAAAAAGATAGAAAAGATAGATGAACGCCTTAGAAATAAGCCTCTTCGAGGGGGCAACCTCCTTTACATTACACAAATGAACAATTCTTGGATGATACAAATGATAAGACCTCCTTTCTATATATAAGAGTCTAAGGGGTCATAATATAATCAGAGCTGACATAACAATAATAATGTAAGGGCAAAAAAATAACGATAGTGGGCTTCTATGGGGCATAATAATAACAATATTGGGACTACATGGGCACAACTATATAATAAGGGGGTTGTACTAATAACAATAAGGGGTTACACTAGTAGTATAGGGATCTAACATGCCCCTCTCCTTCATAAAGTGTTGTCCTCAACACTTGAGTAATTCTTGATGCTTCTGTACAAAATTATTGTCCTCCCATGTGGAATCTTCGGTAGGTAAGTTTTTCCACTTGATAAGATACTCTAAAATTGATCAATTTCGTAGCCGTCGGGTTCTTGTTTCTGTGAATGCTCTAGGTTCTAATATGATTTTTCCTTCCTCATAAAGTTCTGGAAATATTGTTTGAACTGGGATCTTCTACAACTTTTGAATTAGTGGCCACACTTCTTCATCCTTTTTCCATTCACCCCTTGCTTCGTGTATCCAATCTGGTTGGATAATAGAAATAGCACAAAACAATGCTTCCACATCCTCATCCTTTCTTAAGAGTGCATATGCAACAACATTTTTCTTCGCTTTTCTGTAGATGATTTGAAAGTCATAACCCAACATATTTGTGACCCATTTTTTTTGTCCTTCTAAAGATAATCTTTGTTCTAGAAAGTATTCAAGACTATCGTGATCCATTTTTACCTTGAAGTGTCTTCCCAATAGGAAAGGTCGCCATTTCTTAAGTGCATGTAATATTTCCAACATTTCCTTCTCATAAATTGCGTGCTTGATATGTAGCTGCAAAAATACCCAATCACCTACATCAAAACTTCTTTCACTATGATGTTGATCTACCTGTTGTTTCAAAGTGGCATTATCCTTTAAAAGTTGAAGAACTTGTTGTTGATGTTCAATGTGATATTTCACTACTTGAATATTTTTCTTCTTGATATTTCCTTCTATCTTGAGAGTTTGAGGAGTGGTGATTTCTTCAAATGCATTACAAGTTATGGTTTGAATCATTTCTTGATGCTCGATGTGATCTTTCACTTCTTGAACATTTTTCTTCTTGATATGTCCTTCTATCTTGATAGTTTGAGGAGTGGTTATTCCATCCAATGCATTATAAGATATGGCCAGATTCATTTCTTCTTTCTCGATGTGATCTTTCACTTCTTGAATCTTTTTCTTCTTGATGTGTCTTTCTATCTTGAGAGTTTGAGGACTGGTAATTCTTGCCAATGCTTTACAAGATATGGTCGAATTCATTTCTTCTTTCTTTGGGGTTGGTTCTTGGTGTATATCCTCTTCTTTTGATATTTATTGATCCTTTTCTTCTTCCTCTTCATAAGCTATGTAAAATAATTTCTTCTCGGCACACTTATGACCTTTAGTGTATTTTTTATCACAATTGTAATAAAGCCCTTTTGCTCTTTTTTCTTCCAATTGTTGTGGTGTCAACCTTGTAGGTTGTGGAAGGATAGGAGAAACAATACTTCCATCTTTATATTTATGAGAGGTAGACTTCCTTGTTGCCATAATTTTTCTTTGCACTTTTCTTACCCTCTCCAATTAATCAGGTTCCCAATGACGAGTCTCATGTTGAATGTTATCCTTTAAAGTCCCTATGGAGACATCAATCCTCTGCTTCTCTAGAATATCATTTTCCCAAATATTCAATTTTTGAAAGTCCTCAATGTTCTCTGCCATTGAACACTTTTGTTTGATATTTATCAATAAGCTAAAGAAGGTGTTTCTCTTTGTGTTCTCATAATGTGTTATCATTTCCTCGGTGAAAATTGACCACATAACAAGTGGTTTATGAGAACAAAGCCATTTATACCATAAAAATTGATCCGGTTCTAAATAATTAGATGCAATACATACCTTTTGTAACCATGGTATGCCATGTAGATCAAAATATTTCTCCATTTGTAGTATCCAATTTATCGGTTCCTTGCCATCAAACTTCCTCATCCCACTTTTTCTTGATTTTCGGAGCTCGATATTGAAGCAATTGTAACTCTACAATTTCATATCTCCAAGTTCTAAAATTTTGTCTTGTAGTATCGCTCTAAGTCCTCATTCTAACCCAACAAGTTTGATCAGAATTTGATTATCCAAGAAAGAGTTAGGCCAAATCGCCCATGGTGACCTGATTATAAACTAGTTCAGTAGAGCAAACTTGTACGATGTACCACATCTCAATGTTTCCACCTTAGTATCTAAAATTGATATACAAAAAAATAAAGGAAGTCCTCTTTTTGAAACTTACAAAATTTCAATATAATGCTTAGAACAAAAGTTATGATGATTTTACCAAGGTGACCTGTTTGGAATGTAATTCAGGGGTCTGTAAAAACCCTAACTTCCTCATATTATATCTCTGAAAATATAGCGAGATAGGATCTGAAATTCGGAGGCGAGATTCAGAACGATTTCTTCTCAAATGGGTTTTTTTTTTAGCTTCCGAAACATTGTAGAGAAAACGATATAGCAAAAATTCCATGATGACCTGTTTGGAGCAGTAAAACCCTAGAATCCATAGCTTTGATACCAAATGTTATGGAAACCAGCTCACAAAAAGATAGAAAAAATAGATGAATGCCTTAGAAATAAGTCTCTTCGAGGGGGAAACCTCCTTTATATTACACAAATGAACAATTCTTGGATGATGGAAATGATAAGACCTCCTTTCTATATATAGCAGTCTAAGGGGTCATAATATAATCATAGCTGACATAAAAATAATAATGTAAGGACACAATAATAACAACAGTGGGCTTTTATGGCGCACAATAATAACAATATGGGGACTACATGAGCACAACAATATAAAAAGGGGATTGTACTAATAACAATAAAGGGTTACACTTGTAGTATAGGGACTTAACACAATACATAGTGGCTGCCACCAATTGATGGTGTCTGCATTGGTCCACATAAATCTGAGTGAACAATCTTCAAAGGTGCCTTTGTCCTTACTAACTTTCCTGCTGGAGATGTCTCTCTATGTTGCTTGCCCAAGATACATCCTTCACATAGGCTGTCTAGTTTTTCTATGAGTTGTAGTCCATTCACAATGCTTTTCCTATGCAAAAAATTCAAACCTCCAATGTTGAGATGACCAAATCTCAAATGCTATAACCTGTTTTCATCTTTTACCTCTGTTTGAAATTTTACTTGTGTGATAGTTGTCTCTTTTCTTCCATTCTCTTGTGAGTTCATTGAGAGTTGTGCTTTTGCACCTTCTTTCTGCAATTCTGATTTTAAATTTAGGGGAAACATTCTATTGTTTGTCATCTAAACCTTTGTAATTAGTTGTTTGCTTGGAGGCATATCTAAAATTGTGCAGACATCATTTTTAAAAAGACATTGTAGCGCTTTTACATGAGCTGTCCAATGCTTATGAGGTTATGCTTTAGACCAGAGACAAAGTAAACATTTGAGATGTACTTCTTCTCCCCCTTCTTTGTTAGGATATTAACTCTACCTTTTCCAATCACAGAGACTTTGCTATCATTCCCTAATGTCACTTTAGTTTTCACATTTTCATCTAGATTGGAAAACATTTTTATGTTTCCTGACATGTGGTTGCTACACCCCGAATCTAGATACCATATATCACTCTATTTTTCTTGTGCTACATTACAAGCTAAAAACATTCTATCATGGTTCCGATTTTATTTTGTGAAATTTGCACTTGGTTTGTTACTAATGTCATATTGCTTCTTTCTACATTCATTTGCATAATGACAACACTTCTTACAGTAATGACATTGAACTTGAGATTTATCATACTTCTGACCTTGTGCTTGATTTTGGCTTGGGCCTTGTCTTGGATTTTGATCACTGCCTCTTCCACTTGAGCTTGAAGCGTTGCTACTTCTTCCACCTCTGTGTGGGCTTCTTCCTCTTCCTCTAGCATATGATCTTCCTCTGCCTTGACCTTGACCAAATGATGCTTGTGTCCTGAAGGCATGATCCATTGAGGAGTTTGTTGCTTTATTCAGTCTATGTTCATGAGAAATTAGTGATGCATTAAGCCCATCCACTAAGAACTGTGAAAGATCCTTTGTCTCTTCTATGACCACAACAATGACATTTGCTAGGAAACTTCTCAAAACTTTCTCAACTATTCTTCTTTCCTCAGGTGTCTCACTATGAGACCTGATTTGAGTAACCAACCCACTTACACATGTAAAAAACGATTCTACATTCTTAGACTCTTTCATACAAAGTGTTTCAAAGTCTCTTCTCAACATTTGTAGCTTTGTTGTCTTGACTTTTGCCATGCCTTGGTAGGCTGTCTAGAGGGTGTCCCTTGTTATCATGGACTTCATTTCTACTGCAACCCTTGGGAAAATATTTTCATAAACTACCTGGAAAATATAGAACAGGGCTTTTAAATCCTTCTTCCTGTTGGCCCTTAACAAATCTCTTTCTGGCTGAGATAAGGCATTGTATGCTGGTGCATTTGGTGGTTCTTGGAAACCATTTTTGATGGTATCGATTGTTTGAAACAACATTCCCAAACAAATGGGAAACACAAGGTATGTAGATAACGCTTCTGGGCCTTCATTGTATTAGCCCAATAATCATAATTTTTTCCATTGAACTGAGGTATGAAGATTTGATGTTGCCATTTCTAAGTGAAGGAAAAAAAATGTTTACTTATCTATGCTAAAAATAATTTGTTCTCAAAACAATTTTAACTGCTAGTAAAAACACTTGTTTTCACACTAACATAGTTTAACCTCTCCCATACGATATTAAAAAATAAATTAAATTAAACAGAATTGGAGAGAAAGAGGAGTGACTTTCACGAAGACTCTTCGCTCTTAGCAAAGTTGATTTCGCCCAGCTCATTTGGAGAGGAAGAGGAGTGACTTTCACGAAGACTCTTCGCTCTTAGCAAAGTTGATTTCGCCCAGCTCATTTACACGCAGCTATACATAGACTTAAAAAAGAGAATTCTCTCATGGAAAAAACAACACAGAGTAAAATAAAATAAGGTTGAAGCAACACAATAAAAACCTTGATTGAATTATAAATAACGCAAAATAACATTCACATGAGACTGAGGCTCATTAAGGAAGTAAAACAAAGGTTTAAAGTGATTTATACTTGGGGCGAAATAACAACATAGTATAAACACAATGAGTGTTGTTTTCCGGCTCACACCAAAATTAACACTTTTACATGAAAAATAACTTTTACATTCATATTTATTTCTACATACAATTTTTACATTAATGTATGACACAACAAATAATTAATATGATGTTTATGTTGAGCCTTGAGAGTTAGCAAAGGTGTTTGTGGAATGTGGGCAATATAAATGGTTGCCCATATCTATTTACCAAAATACATTAAATGTCTTCAATTCTTTGCTGTGTTGCGAAATGGAATGTGGGCAATATTCGAGCAGTAAACGGTTGCCCATATCTATTTACCAAAATACATTAAGTGTCTTCAATTCTTTTCTGTGTTGTGAAATGGTTCGCGCTGGCTTCCGTACCTCCATCTTCAAATAAAAACACAATTTGCAAAAATAATTATGTTGCTGTCAAAGTATTTATTAAAGTGGTTAGGATTATTATTTCCAAACAAATAGAACCATAAAGCCAATGTCATTATTCCAAAACAACTCCCTTCTCAAGATTTCGACGTTGGCACCCGTTGATGGGTCCTGTGGAAGGCCCCGTGGATGGGTCCTGTAGGAGGAGGCCCTGTCGAAGGGAGGTGCACTGTACACACAAAAACGTGACACTCCAGGGAAAGGGAATGGCAGAACGGAAGTGGACAGCGAGCAACAAATGTAGGGTTGTAGAGGCCATAATTGTTGCCTTAGTAATAATTTGTAATTTTTTAATTAATCAATATAATTAGAAACATAATAATTATTAATAATAGAATTATATTAAATATTATTTTGAGATTAAGTGTGTTAAGTTATTTATGTATAATTATTTACATGAGAAATAATAGTAACTGATTAATTTCTCATAATTTCTGAATAATTCACTTAATACTTAACCATTAAATAAATTATAATTATAGAAATCTTATTTAAAATAAAATTTACAATTAAACCAATTATTTTATTTACCATACATAAAATAACCAAATAAATTTGGATTGAGAAATATTTAGACCATATGACGTGCGTATTCGCTGAGTCAGTAACAACGTCAAGACATTGACCATTCGAATTTCACTAATTCATATAACACATAATGGAGGCCAGTGCAAATTATCAAAGTCATTGATTAATGCCAAACAACATACACTGCACGACTGAGAACAAAGAGAAGTCTGCAAACAAAGAGACGTCTTTATCGTCATTGCATTGCATTTTCTAAGATTACATATATGTGTGCATTATGATTTTTTTTTTTTATTTAGAATTTTAGATTTTGGAAATACTAGAAAACATTTGGAATTTGGTGAATCATTAAGATGACTTTTAATTTTAGGTTTTTAAATATTTTCCAAAATTTACAATTAAATTATTTTCTGATTAAATAAAAAACATATATAGGAAATTCATATTTCTTGGGTCATGAAAAAAATATTTTTCTATAATTACTAAATCTATTAAGTTAAAGGTTATACAAAGATAGTTCATATTTCTATCTAATAGCTAGGGAAATGGATGTTAAAACAAGACATGTGTGGAGAAAGTAGAAAATAAAATACAGAAAATAACACAAAAAATCACACATATAATAATACTCGTTACGGATATCACACAAATTCAATGATTACAAGAAACCCAATAGAAAATATTTAAATAATTTTTAAATAGTAACTTCTCAAAATAACTCAACATACAAACACATATTAAATTTCAACAAAATATGTTTTAACTGAACTTGACTTGACTTAACTGATTCTTTAAGTTTAAATATATCTCAATGCCAGAATAATTAGTTATCTTAAACTAAATGTCTAATCCAGGACTTATCTATAACACTGGTTGACTTATTTTTTTGAGACCAAAACCCTAATATAATGTTTTGCCTTCTAGGGCAGGTCCAAATAATTACTGCAAACACGAGTGCGAATACCGCAAAACAAAATATAATGTCTTATCCATCTCGTTTAGAAATTCAGAAGATAATGTTAACTCTTATCTCGTTTGGAAATTGAGAACCTTGATGCTGATGGCAAAGATTACTGCAAACAAGACTGCGAATGACATCGTAGCAACAGCTACTGCTCCCATCAAATCCTGCCTATATCCAAAGTATCTACTCAGGAATTGGTTCACTTGTTGTTTCCTACCATCGGCCAACAACATTTCTTCTGAGTTATCGCCGAACTGAGACACTATCAGTCCATATAGAGTCCATGAAAATGGGGAACCCCAATAATACCATCTCCACCACACTGGAATCCGCTGCAACAGTCACAAAAGAAGAAAAACCAGCCACGTGAATAAATTCAAGAGACCTAAGTTTAATTGGATTGTAGATTCCCATCATTGGAAAGCTAATTGCAGATTTTAGAATATTTTAATTTTGAAATCTAAGATGCTGAGAAATTAATTGATTAAATTTATTCATGTGAATTTCAAAAATATTTCTAAAATCTACCATCTACAACCACCCATCAATATAGATTTTAACATCTACAACCACCCATAATATAAGTAGACAGTAAATCTCACCGGACGTGGAATTAAGAAACCGCAGAAGACCATCCAGATTGCAATGAAACCCGAGGAGAGAACTGAAGCTATGGCTGAATTAGGAGTGAGACCCATCGTCAACATCCCATAATATGTGGTGTAAAGGAGTGTGAAGAACATAATAAAAAAATACCAAAAGAATTTGGCCGCTGTCCACCGAAAGTCGATCAATGTATAAACGATGAGGCCATACACTATCGCTTGCACAAATACGTATGGTACTTCGATCAAAATCTGAACATCACAAACATGATTTCACCATCCGCTGAACAAGATATTTCATTTTACCATAAGAGAAAAGCATTGTGCTAGATTTCAAAATATTCTGAAAGATACCGAAGAAGTTAAATAGATTTAATGGTGTCTATTATATTGATTTTATTTACTAGTGTGTATCAGTCATATTTTGAAAATATTGATAAATTTACAATTTAGTTTTATTTTATATATATACATATAAGTAAGTATTATTCGTGAATCTACGATCTTGATCACATTTACAAGAGTGTTTACCTGCGCAAGGGCATAGGGCAGAGGAGAGTACATTCCTGCTGCTTTTTCTCTGTAGAAGGCCGTTCTTTCGACTTCGACCACTGGTTGTATAGAGACAGCATTGCTGAAGCTTAGGAAGATAATTGCGGCGAACATGGATCCCATTGCATTCCATAAATCTTGCTGGCTGTGTCTGTAAAAAAATTACAACCTCACATCCATAACAAGAAGTGATATTAGAATTGATATTACTAAATTTTATGCTCTTGGGTTCTGAAATTAATGCTTACGCTTTCCGGCCCATTCTCCAGAAAGCGGTGCCAAAAAACAAACCGCAGGCCAAGGTGAAGAAGAATCGAACGCTGTTGTATTGAGGATTTCGCCAATAAGACAGACGCTGCTTCCATAGACAAGCCATGGTTTGAACTGCAAAGGGTTGAGCGAATTGTCTTTCGAAGCTCAAACCCTTGGAGCCAGGAACAGGTTTGCTAATTTCCTGAATTAGAGATTCATTACGTCTGCACAGAAACTAACATCTATTATCTTTCCGCAATTTTGAACAATTAGAAACAAACAATGTCGGCAGTTAAATAATTTTAAGTTTTGGGTATTGCAGTGCTTAATTGTGTAATTTGCATAGTTCACATGCTCCACAGTTAAGGTAAGCTATTTATGAAAGCCATAGTACATGTTAAACATCCAAAGACGATATTCTGAACAAGATCACACTCTAGCCCACAATTGTGTTCCCCAATTCCAAAAAGAACAAAACTTAAAATAATTAGGAAACACCGAAATAATTACTTACTGATAGAGGGATGAACTTCTATAGATTTCTGCAAAATCAACTCCAAGCTGAATTGATGAAGTGACAGAGGTTACTTCCAACATCCATGTAGCAGGGTTGTAACCAGGTGTAATTTTCGGTACACCTTCAATTGCCTCCAAGTAGTCCACAAGTGCTTGGGATTGGTGACCAAGAGGTCCAACGTAGATCATCTGTCCCCCTCGTTTCATCAACATCAGCTGCATTTCCACGAGAAGAAATGTGTTTAACATGTTAGTTTATTTTCACTATATCGAAAAATGCCTAAAACTTAATATAAATCCTTCTAAAATTTGAATAAAAAATTTAAAAAGTTGTGCTTTGTCCATCGTCTTGTTAATATCATAAAAATACCTCATCGAAGGCCTCGAATAGATCAATGCTGGATTGATGGACGGTGCAAACCACAGTTCGTCCAGTATCAACAGTATTTCGAACTGTTCTCATAACAACAGCTGCAGCCCTTGCATCCAGTCCGGACGTTGGTTCGTCCATGAAAATTATTGAAGGATTTGCTACCAGTTCAACTGCTATTGTCAATCTCTTTCTTTGTTCCGTAGACAGTCCATTTACTCCAGGGAGTCCCACCAGAGCACCACTTAAATTATTCAGCTCAACAAGTTCCATTACTTCATTCACAAACATCTGCGTACACACAAATATTGTTCATAATCATGAACAAACTAATGGTTCAATTAATTGACCCAAAACTTGTGTGGACATATTAAAGTACCTTTCTTGTATCAGAATCTACATCCTCGCCAAGACGAAGCCAAGCAGAGTAAACGAGGGATTCATGAACCGTAATATATGGTGAGTGAATGTCAGTTTGTTCGCAGTAACCAGAAATCCTCGCAAAAGTTTCCTGTTTCTTGGGATATCCAGAGATTGTAATTGATCCTTCTATGTATCCTCCAGTTTTCCTTCCTGCAAGAACATCCATCAGTGTGGTTTTCCCGGCGCCACTTTCTCCGACTAATGCAGTGAGTATTCCAGGCCTGAATGATCCACTCACGTCCCGCAATAATTGAAGTCTGTGTTCCGTGTCTCCTTGCCTCTTCATTTCCTATATTGTTCATACCAGTAATAATTGCTTTGAGAGAAGTCAAAATACGCTTCATCTTTACTATGAAGTTAGTGTAGTAATAATTGCTTCGAGAACATACATCAGGCCTATCTACATAGTAGTTGACGTTGTGGAACGCCAATGACAATGGTTGAAAAGGCAAAATCATCCCTCTACTTTTCACCATCGGCCCTGCATGATGCTGTTTCTTAGTACTTGCCACTGGGAATGTTTTAAAATTTTTGATCACTTGATTTTCACTGCAACCTAATATAATGAAAATAATATAAATGTGTTATTGTAATTTTGTTTCTTTAGGATTTTAAAATATTATTTCAAAAACTGTAATTAAATTAAGTTCCGCTAATAAAAATAATTAGAATTTCATCAATAATGTTACTAGAAGATTGTTTTTCATGATGCTGCGCTGTGGGCAACGAAATTGATCCGTTTACGGGATGGTTTTGCATTTCCCGTTCTTGATCTTTTTCTAACTCGTCTTCAGTAACTATTGCTTGCGGCTTTCCAATGGCTGCAACGAAATATATGTAAGAGATTAGTTGAGTGTAAAATCGGAGAATAGTAAAGCGCATGATAAAAGGTTTTAAATGGAAAGACTAACTTTCTGTTTTTCTTAATAAAGTGGATAAAGCTCTACATGTTTGAAGTTTTATTTGGAAAGAACGAAGTTGAATATAACGCACGGTTCAAGTACTGCAATGCTAGCGTGAAGAAGATATTAAACATAACAGCGAACCCTGTTAGCGCTGCAATTCCAATCCAATACCAGTAGTAATTGGTAAAAAGTCCGCGTGATTGCAACAATTTCATTCCGACAGGGTTGTTTGGCTGCATCAGAACGTAACACAAATCAAATGAACTTTTTGGTCGGGCGAAGTAAAGTGCTTCTGGTAATGATGTTGTTGCATAAAATAATTTCAGACCTCCTGCCACCTTTTTGCAAGGAACTCGTTTACTGCAACGGCGTTTTGAGCGTAGGAAAGAGGGGACGACCAATAAGCCCATATCCACCACCATTTAATATCCTCTGTTTGGCACAAGTTGAATTCATTATTATAATTTAAAATGTGTAAAAGGACAATAACATTAAAAAACAATTAGATTTCAATTCTTGAAGCAGGAAATTGAGTTTAAAACGACATGAAGTATGTTTTTAATAATTTCAAAGGTTTTAACAGCTAAGAAGTAGCGAAAGAAATTGGATTTCATTTTTTGAAGCAGAAGATTTTAGTTTAAAATGACAGAATATAAGATTTTCATAAGTTTAATAGTTTAAGCAATTAAGGAAATAAGTTTAAAGGTTAATGAAATCGAAGATGCAGATTTTCTCTCAAACGATTGTGAACAAGATGTTAGTTTTAGTTAATAAAGGAGGATTGCTTTGTATTAAGAAATATTAATAGCAGGTTAGTTTTATTAGGATTGGATATATATTTTTTTCGCAAATTTGTGATATTCAAAGAAAAAGTGTAAAGAGTGATGTGTTGTTTAATTTAATTAAGTTGTAGATTTCAGAACATCTTAGAATGTGATGGACAAGTGTAAACAAGTGTAAAGTCAATTATTTGACATTGTTCCCATCCATCAGATTTCCAAAATATTATGAAATTTAGAATTGAGATTAATATAACTTGTTTTAAAAAACAAAGTACACCATCTAAAACTAATTTATATTCTATGGATATTTACTTTTTCACTGAAACCCTTCCATAAAAAATAACAATGCATAGTATATATGTATGGGGAATTGGTGGTCTCATGACATGGGGTTGATAGTATACTCTTATAAGTATTTTTATGTAAATCTTTAAATGACTTGACTTAGAGGATGACACATGTTCAAATTCTATGGAGGAGAAGCTACTTAGGAATTGCTTGGAACCAAGCTTAGAGACTTCGATTTAATGGCCACCTACCAATCTTTCTCTAGTGCAACATGTTAGCTCTAATCAACAAACAATAGGAAATGTAAAAGGAAAAAAGGATACACTCTCTAGTAGTGGCATTCATATATAAGAGGAGAAGAGTCAAAGTGTGAAGCACTAATAGCACGAGAAAAAGAAGAAGAGAGGCAGTGCGCAAGGACACTCATGAACACGCAAGAGGGCCAAAGCATGGTGATAATGCAACAATAACAAATATTGTGTATTAGTAGTGCATCTGAAGCGTTGGGAGAATTTCAGTGTAAGCTCAAGCTTGGAAGCTAGCTGAGGAACTTTGAAGAAAAGTGAAGTTGTGGTGTGGAGAAGTTAGATCAACAATGGAATTTGGACTCTTACTTAGTAGGTGGAAACATGGTGTGCTCTCAATTCTCGCAAGAGACACATGGAGGCACATTGTGCTTTGCAATCTTGAAGTGTGAAGCATATGGAGATACTTTGGACCCTATACTACTATAGCAGTTGTTGGGTGGAGTACTATGTGCTCTAAATTCCTTGAAGTGTGGTTTGGATGGAGAAATTGTGCACTTTGGACTCCTGGTTTCATGTGGAGGCACTATGTGGTTCAAAGTCTCATGTGTTTATAACTTGAGTGGTGTGAATTTCCATTGAGCACTTCACTCCACAGGCTCTAAATTTGGCTAAGGGGTGACTAACTACAACAAAGAAAAATAATGCAACTAACCTATGATTGGGAGGATAATTGAAATCACTCTCTCAATTTCTATTGATTTAACTAATAGTATATGTTACTTGTATCTTTGTGCATATTTGAGCAGTTTTAATGGTAAAATAATGTTACATATGACAACAGGTGTATCAACACTAGTTATGGATGAATATATATCCCTTTGTATTTGCAATGAGGTGGTTTAAATGATTCTTCTCATGATGTGAGGGACTTGCAAATCGCTATAGTTGTCGATATTATTTCTAATCTACATAGCTACTTGCGTGATTATTGATAATTGTTAAAGTAACCATTTAAATTGCTATGGTGTGTGAAATTCCATCGTTAAGAACCATTTGTATCAAAGGTTCTGTGCATCTTAGAATCCAAGAGTTTTGTTGTTTAAAGAGTTGTATGTGGTTTGCTAAGAATGGTCATGGATTTCTATTGTGCATGGATGATTGTTTTCTTCTTCACTCATGGAACTTTGAATGAAATAATGCATGATACACCAGGTTCTCCAATGGAAATATGCTCATACCCATTCTTCGGAAGGGTTTGGTGTTGTGTAACTGAAATTACAGGTGTGTTATTAACAAGGAAATTTTTAAGGATGAAAAAATATCTAAATGTTTAGAAATCTTGCAAAATCTTACTGGCCCTTAATATGTCAAATATAAAATGTTTGGCAATATATTTTTTTAAATTATTCAAATTATAAT